>CM068375.1:250019041-250286541 GCA_034769895.1 Magicicada septendecula
AAAAAAAACAGATCGAATAGAACAAGCATTTGAAAAGAATGGAGGTCAATAGATTATCTTTGTAAGCAAGTATGTATAAAGCAAAATAAAGAAGAGACATGGGTTGGCCGAGAAAAAATAGTAACAAAAACGGGCAACAATGCCTAAACGTAAAGTGAACATGATGATAATGATGATGATGATGTGATCTTTTTGTTTTCTCATAAATTAAAACTCCTTACAGACAGTAAACTCATTTGGCAACTGTACTTGGTATAAAATAAAAATCAATGAGCAAGCTGATGGCTGTGACCAAAAATGTATTCTATAAACGTTTTTTGTAAACTGTAAAAATTATTAGAAAATAATGTTTTACATTAGACGGAGATCACTTTAAACAAAACATATATACATGCTTGAATAAAAACATAATTATTAAACAATAAAACCTCGTATGTCTCAATATGTTTACAGTTCGAGAAATTTTACATTGCGTTGATATTATGATCGTAATATTAATTCATTCATTCTTTTGAATTCCCTAAACCGTCATTGTAATAAAATATTTTACTAACAGAAAATGGTTTCAAATTACGTGACAGTAATTTCTCTTTTTTTAGGAATACTTTTGCAGCAGGATGAGTCCATTTATGAACCCTTCTTTGTGGATATTTACACCCGACAGTCCTCCTCAGTAAAGGTATTTTTACATTTACAACACTAATATATTACTAGTTCATAATTTGTAAATTTATTAACTATTATTATTTCCATTCTGACTGAGTCACTATATTAATATTATCAAATTCATTTTCAAGAGCTGTATTTTAACTGAGTCTCATTTATGTAATTATTAAATTTTGTATTGTTTTTTTATTATTAAACTACTATTTATTTTCTAAATGTTTTGGGTAATTAAAGTAATGTTACATTAAATAAATTATTTGTTAATAAAATAATTTATTAACATAATATATTAAGTTATAAATTACATAATTCACAATACAAGTAGGTTTCTTTATTTTCCTGTTATTGAAATCCTCTTTCTTTAAATTTTCACTTATAATTGTTCGCCGTCACTTTTCAGGATACAAAGGTATACCAGTAATTTATTAAACCCTGTCCAGTTTGTACTCTTAAGCTTTTCCATTTAATTTGAATGGGTGTATTGGCACATTTTTTGTTTGTATTGATTGTATTCGAACATTATCCTCCGGTTGCCTTACATACACACCCTACTTGTCATAATAACACGGTGTACCTTTAACAACAAGCAGATTCTTTACTCTATTAAAAGCAAATCCGCGCTTCGTTTTGTTTATTTCTGTTTAAGTACAAACGGACCGTTGTTTCGTCGCAACTGGCCGAGACCGCTACAAAAACACTCCTCTTATTTTCTGCCCTCTTATCTGTCGTGGAACCTTTCATTACCTCTCCCGCAAACTGTAAGGTGGGCAATGATATGTGTTGAAACTTTCTATTGCCCGCTGGATAAGTTGAAGACTGCCCTAAACTACCGGTCGACATAGAACAACGAGGCTCTCGATCGATGGAATGGCGGGATCTAAACGACAAGGGTATCGTTTATCACCTTCATTTTTAATTTACATACAGACGATGTCATACACAATTGGCAGATGAAATTTCCGGAGCATTTTATGGTTGGTCACTCTGCAGATGACACTATGTTGTTTGCTTATGTCCAAATGATCCTATCGAAATCAGAAATCAGTTTGCCATATGGCTGTTCGATTTCCAAGGATTTGCAATTACAGATTTCCAAATTTAAGGCTAAAGAGATGGCTTTTCATGGAGCTGATCCCATACGAACAAAAATTGTAGATGACACTGTTCTGGAGCGGGTGATAAATTGTAGATGACACTGTTCTGGAGCGGGTGATAAATTGTAGATGACACTGTTCTGGAGCGGGTGATAAATTGTAGATGACACTGTTCTGGAGCGGGTGATAAATTTTAAGTATCTGGGTCTATAATATGTCTTGTAATACAATTAATGAACTTGTAAATAAACTACATAAATTTAACCACATGTGCGGGAACATCAAAATAATCCTCAAATAAACCAATAAAAGAAACACGTCGAAAGTGCTAGAAGGTGATTTGCGTCTCCACATTTCTCTATGGGTTTGAGAATTGGACATTAACAAAATTAGAGGCCAGTTGTACTCAACCAGCCGAAATGAAATTTCTCAAGCAAGTATATTTTGTAAGATCGTAGAAGAAATGTAGATACACGTCAGGCACTGGATATTATGAGTATACTAGATAGAATTGCCCAATATCGGCTAAAATTGTTGGAACATCTTAACTGAATGAGTGACTGCCGCATCCTCAAACAATTGTTGACTTATAAGCAGAGGGTGCAGGGAGATGTGGGATGTCTGAAGACCATCCCATCTCTAGTAATCAGCTCTATTCTGTCTTCTTCGAACCGGAACAAACAATTTTGTGTTTAATCCTTGTTAAGAACGATGGTGATAACGACGATGATGAATTAGGTAAACTTTACGGCTTTCGCCATCAACATCGTAACTCCATGGTACAAACCATTACTGGTCTCTTTGACCAACCACACTAGTTGAACGCTCGGTCGTTTCCTAAAGACTTCCCACACACAGTCTGTCACACGCAGGCGTATTATCACTTTAGAAACGTTGCAGGCATTTCATTACATAATTATCATTTGTATATGTCAATTGATTTGTATATGTCTCTATGACCTTGGTTAGGTTAAATATAGACTACTGTAATGATGGCCTCAAGGAACGTCGTCTTTGAACATTCCGAATAGAATAATTGATACCAAATGGAATCGCTGTTTTGAATTTCATCACAGTTTACGTAAACGTAATTTATGTTATACAACAACTCTTCAAGCTTACGATCGTCCATCACACAATAATCGTCGTACTAATTAATACAAGTCACTGATTGAAGATGTCTTCATCTCTGCTTTCGAATCTTGTACTTATACCCCGGCGGTGTGGTGTAGTGTGTGACAAAAATGACACGGGTGTCGATAGAATAATCGACCATCATATGAACGGCTCGCCTGGAAAAGTCGAGAAAGTTCGGCGAGCATTGCGTAATCCTCCCGCTCACACAGCGCATGCAAAGCGACACGTAACCACACATGTCATTTACCGTCTCAACGTAGCATATCCTTACGAACGTATTACTCTCATTGTCAGCTACGCAGTATGCTCACACCGTCCTAAGAATCTTATTTCCGTACTTTCTCCTCTGATCTACCTTTGTAGGAGTCCAGATTTTACACTCGTAAAGAACAGCTGGAACTGCCATAAATTTCTTAAGTTTTAGCAGCGTCTCCCCTCCTGGCATTCCTAAACTGTCTTCTTATAGTCCGCGTGATTACTGAAACTTTTAGACTCTTAACAACTCCGCTCTAATTACAACTAATCTGAAAATTTCAAGTATATAAATTATGACTTTCCTAGAACAAATTTAATTCCAATGACACTCTGTGCCCTCTTATCTGTCAGCATAACCTTTTAAAAAACACTTTCTGTTTTATATAAGTAAGTTTATCGTTACTCGTACAGTCAAGCCTCGATAACTCGAATAAATTGATGTCTCGATTTTTTCATTTCTCTTCACTTTCCATACACGACTTGATGTTATTTTACCTTTATAACTTGAATATGCTTTAAAAGAAACCTTGATAACTCAAGGTTGACTTTCTTGATAGTCAGAAAGTTTTTTATCTTTCTGACTACTCCACTGAACCTCTATAATTCAAAATAATGTATATGCGGTCCTGTACAACTAGCATTTTTGTTAAAAACCCTCTATAACTCGAAGTTTAGCTGCGTAAATCTCTATAACTCGAAGGTAGATTGTTTCTGCAGTAGAAAAGATGACTCACTTTCTTGTCTTCACATATTCATCGATGTAATAAACAGTAGCAGTTAGAATAAGTAAGTAAATAAGAATTACAATATATAAATTTTTACAATGTTTAGTTTTAAATGGTTTTTGCAAGCAAATCGTACATAATTGTAATATTTAAATATGAAACACAATTATGTTTTTTTTTAAGTTAGGTACAACGATAAGTTTTCTTTTCATTGTAATCTTTTGTTTTGAGATCTGTATTTATCAATCTGTATTTTCATTATATTCGCCATCTTTTGAACATTTTATTCATTATTATAAATAGTGAAAACAAAATACATATATTTGTAACACGTATTCAGTTTATATATCATTAAATTGCATTCACGTTACAGGATTTGTATTTAACAACATATTGTTCAGTGCCGCCCATACAAGAACGCGGTTATTTGCTTGCCTTCAAACTAGCTGAGCGACACTATACCTCTGTAACTAGAATTTCAGTTATACTGCTCTTGTTAACTCAAACCTTAACATCTAAAAATATTTGATGAGTCCAATTTTTCCCCTGAGATTCGAGTTATCGAATTCCATTGTATTGTTAGTGACAATATTTACTTTCAACTATTACCAGCCTACCATTTATAAGAAACAGATTAATTTACTTTTAGCGTTTAATATTAGATTATATATTTCAGTGTTGGGAGATGCATTTTTTTTTTTAGTAAGAGTTCAGTTGTTGTTTGATTTCTATTTTTGTATAAATAAATATTTTGTTTTTACGTATTTAAACTAGTATCAGTTGAAATTTCTGAACACAATATACTGAAGAGTTTACTGTTTGTTTCGCAGGTATCGGTTAATTTTTAATGTTAAAGTACGCGTGTTGGCTCGGAATGCCGTCATGTTTGCGCAAGGCAAAGTGTGTTTTTAACAAGTGGCTACGCCGTAGATATGAAATGAATGAGGACATCAGGTCCACTGTCTACAACGCTGGTGAGCTTCAATCAAAATCTAAACTACTGCTATGTTTTGGTTTTCTTTTGCACTAATATGTTTAAAATGTTATCAGATCCTTTATAGCTTTTAAAGAATACAAATCCTCAACGTTATCATGGATCGATGGATTTCGTACAAATTAACCTCCTTCAAATTTAATTTCTTTCTTGGCCTACCGATTTCTATTTTTCCGTACGGCTTGTATCTTAGGCTGCTAATAGCAACCTGCCAGCTGACACTCAAATGTCGTCTCAATTTTTTCATAATTTCCTTAATTTTTTCATTTAACGACTGTACTCACAACTCCTTTCTTACTTCCTCGTCTATTTTCCTATCTAAATGAGCGTAGCCGTGAACTCTTCACTGAAAATTTATTTCAGCAGCCTAACTCTATTTTCCTCCTTACCTTCCTATTTTCTCCCTGTGTCACTGGCACATTAATGTTCCCATGGATGAGAGTTCATGAATGTTGGAACAGGTTATGTTTTACAAAGTTTCATAAGGACGACTTTCCTACTGTTATTCCTCAGACTAATATTCATTTTGCCGCAGATATTTCAAAATCTTGACAGTTTACGATTCCAATCGTTATTATAGTCAAGTGATATGTCATTCTAGATAATTAAAATCTAAAACCTGCTCCAAAGTTTGGTTATTGTAAACAGTTGTCATTGCTTTAAATTACAGATATCTTAAGATTATTAAAACGCTTTACGACTCTATAAAGGCGTTGCGTTTCCAGTTTGAAGTATCTTTTTTTCTATTAGTCACATTAGCACAAAACTGCATCTTATCATCATCATCTGCAAGGATTAAACCAAGGATGGTTTGTTCCGGTCTCAAACAATCAAAGATTAGAGCTGATCACTCCAGCGCTTCCTCGGACATCCCACACCTCTCCGTCCCCTCAACTTATACTTCCATAGTTGTTTGGGGATGCGGCAGTCATCTATTAGGCAAAGATTTCCCCATTAATTCAACCGGTACTGGGCAATCCTGTCGAGCTCATAAAACTCATAATATTCAGTCCCTGCCGTATATCTGTATTTCTTCTATGATCATGGAGAGTATACCTGCCACCCTGTTCCTAAGAGCAAAACTGCTGCATCTAAACTAAACATCTACATTGTATGCATTACAATGCATCTGCATTGTAAACTAAAAATAAACATCTACACAAAACATGAAACTCTTCTTCTCTCAAAGCCATTTTACTGCGCTGGCAGTAAGATCTCTGTTATTAGTTTTAGCCCCTCCCGCATTATTGTTCTGGCATAAGTTTTGTACGTAGTCTCAAACATAGATAGCTCTGTAATTAACTGAAATAACAGAGTTCAATCACCGTCTCTTTTAAACATTGAATTTCTTTCGCCTTTTACTACTCTTAGAGGATTTGTATTTATAAAATTTATAAAATTAAAAATTATAAATTACAAATTACAAATTACAAATTAAACATTAAAAATTATAAATTATATATTACAAATTACAAATTACTTTTTTATTCAAAATTTATTTGTATCTCAGATCTCTTAACACAAACACTTTTAAACATAATATTGTATTTGACAATGAGGCCAACATGCGATAAATAAAAAGATTGTTCAGCACAAATAAAGTGGCAAAAACACATAACAATCAACATTGCTGTTGTGTCTAACTGTTTAAAATACTTGTAAATATTGCAGGCGCTCGCGCATGCGTGTACTGTATGCATCAGTGCATTACTGTATAGACGTATGCATTTAATGAATTACGTGCATACATTAAACCGAATGGTTGCAAGAAATTGACCAAGGAAACAATTTATTAACAATTAACTTAAAAAAATAAACATTACAATTTTAAAGTAAATAAATAGTAAAACCAACTGTCAAAGCACAAGAAACACAGCTGCTATAATTTTATGTTTATTGTCTTCACGATGTCCTTTTTTTGATAGATAGTTTGTTCTAAAAAGATGGCTATAATAGATTGTAAACGTTTGAATTTGAATTTAACTGACAAACTTTTGCCATTACAAAAAAAATATAAATGCGACATTTCGGCCACCCAAACAACTGGCAGCCATCTTCAGGATAATTATAAACTAATAAATAAAAAAAATAAATAATACTCTAGTAATCAGTGATAGAGAGTAAACAAAATAATATCAACAAAAATTCACATAATATATAATCAAAAGATAAAATAATAAAAATGAATACTTACAATAAAAAAACACACAACACTCACAAAACACAATCACAATGGACACGAACACTTGCACATCAACAAGGTCAACAAAACAGTGCGACAGAGATGCAACAGGCCCAACCCTTTTTCCTAACTCTTAAAAGAAGAACTCAGCTTAGCTACTAGAACTGCACTTTCTGTCAGTGGGATTTTTAGAGCTTTATTCTATTTTATTCTAGTATTTAAAATTATTAATCAAGTAAAGAAATCCACAGATTATTGTGGCAGAAACATAATTATTACTTTAGAGGTTGCTGCATTTGCTGACTAACTGGCCGTTTTAGCTAAGGACATGGAATCAGCCACAATGCGAATAAAGTTACTAGAGGAAACAGCCAAGAAAACTGGGTTAAAGATGTCCATAGAGAAAACTGAAAACGTCACAAGAAATCAAGACGGGGACTGACTATAACAAAATAAACAAGATCAAAAATCAATAAAGGAGGCCAACGAAATAACAATTTAGAAACCAGAAATAGTATTACAATTTATATAACAAGAAATCCATCTTTAGAACAGCAAGATTAAGACATTACTTCACAGTTGTTAAACTAGAGTGCCGCTATGAGAGTTTTTGAACTCTTATAATCTACCAGAGTGTTTGAACGTGGTTATAAATGGGGAACTGCATGAAATATAAAAAACAAAGAAAGGAAAATTATCCAAAAAAGACCTTGAAACCCAGCAAGTCAAAGGACAATATATACTGAGAAGTTTAGAAATATTTACAGTAAGACAGAGAAGATTACCGACACTATGATAAAAAGGGCGATGTAGCAATGTTCTACGAGCAGATGAAGAGAATGGATTCTCTAACTAAACAAATCTAAAACCATGGATTTTCTAATCATTAGAGTAACTAAACAAATCTTTGTCATTTTGTATCAAAGGCCTAAAACAAGCTTGAAATGGTTCAAAGCGACTAATAATTATATACAGCTTAATGAACAGAAAGCAAGACACAATAATAGACACAGATGTATTTAGGTGGTACTCAATAGTCAACTTCGAGGGTTTTCAGGAAAAGGTTACCGACAAGAAAAACTGGTTGGAAGAAAGAAGGGAATCTGTCAGACTCGAATACTGGCAAAACAAGAAGTCCAATCATTAAGTTGTTTTACGTGATACTTAGATGGCAAAAAAATTACTAAAAAAATTATGGCAGTTTTGTGAGACAGTAAACTTAATTCTATAAGTTTACAAAATATTTGTCCACAAAAATATTTTTGATTTCGTTGAAAATTTTGAAAAAAAGTTGGCTCTCACATTTGAGGTAACATTGGAGCACAGAAATGTCTTTAGAGCAGTATTATTTCAAAAATGATTTTACAGAGTGCATGTGTGTAGATATAGACAGCCTCCACTGGGAAATAAAACAGAACCATTAATATATTAATGGATGTATTCATCGTTTAGGAATATCTCTGAGCGGCCAAACTGAGTGGGACATCGTGTGGAAGTTGTACGTAAGCGAACCTAGAGGAATGGAGAAGATCAGATTGCGTGAAGCTCTGTGTCAGACTCGTAATTGTTCCATCGTTTTACAGTAAGCAACAAACATTTATACCAATTAATTTTGTTGTCTTTTATAACGATTTAAGAAAATACTCGTTGAATGTATTTTGTGTGTTACATAATTATTAATATTGCAATTATTAAAAATGTATTTATGATTTTATTTACCAATATTATTATGTTGTAATTGTAACAAATAAAGAGTAGTAAATGCATGAAACAATATGTTGCAGTTTGTTTGATATAACAGACAAAGAGGACCTTGTAGATTTTATAACAACTTGTGCAGATAATCCAGTACTGGAGCCGACGATATGGCACTACATCAGGTCAGTAAAATACCACTTGTTTGATGGTTCATAAAAATGTCTTGGATTATGAGATTAAGTGCACATCGTTTTCAGGAGAATAACAAACCAAAATTATTATAATTTAAAATCGTATTTTTTATTTATGTTTCAGAGAAAACTGGAAATTGTTGAGCACCAATTTTCACGACAACCTCGTGGCAATTCTTCAAAAAATAACACTTTTGTTTACTACAGAAGCGCAATTGAAAGAGGTGTGTATATTGGCATAACGTTAGTCAATTAGTTTTGGTATATTATGATTCTCTTACAAACTGTATAGAACACGAAAACATATAAACAATTAAATTGCAGGAATTTGGTATTAATTAAAGTAAATTGAAAAAAATAAATAAAACAGAAAATAAAATCGCAAAATATTAATCGCATAAAATTCATCATAACTTAAAATCTCGGATGTTTTATCATTTTCTTGCGGTTAAAAAGGAACACATGATGTAACTCTAAATATATCTGGAGATATTAATTATTTATTGATTAATCAATCATTTATCATATTTTCAGCTTCATAAAGAGGACACTATATATTTTCATGAAAATAACTGAAGATATTGTCACTGTATTATAATTAAAACTGTAATTTTATTAATAATTCAAGTTGCAGTTTGAATATGAGTGTGAATAATTCATTTTTCATTATTTTAAACAAACTTATTTTTTTTTAAACCGTGAAATAATTTATCTTTATTCTTTAGTAATAAAGTATTAGTTTTACAGAATAGAAGTACTTGCTGCAACTAATCCAATCATACTTTTTAAATGTTTCGATTTATTTCACCTGTTTTCCACTATTTTTAAGAAAATCGTTTAAACGAGTACGTTTTAAATCTTTGAAACTGCCGAACAAAATTGTTTTAATAGTGTTGAATTTTTTACTTTAATGATTAAAGAATCATTGGCTTCGCTCTACATTTGCATTGTGTGCAGACAGCAAACAAAAACTGAGCTATTTTTATCAAATCCAAATATCATAGTACGTTTTTATATTCCTGAAACTACGTTTTTTACACTTCTCTTTTGTAGACGTTTATCAGATTCCTTGTTTCCTATCAAATAAGTTGCTCACAAATCTATATGAGTAAAAAACATAACGCATTAATGTAATAATGCACAAAAAATATTAGTATGAATGTAAAATACTACGTGATAAGTTAGACAATTTCGAAAAATTCTTTGGTTTACAGGAATAAATTGTGAAATATTATAGTAACTTATAAGTTAAAATCCCGGTCGTTTTTATCATTTTCCCGGACGTACATTTTATGATTAAAAACGAGGACATCGTGTAACCTATTATTATTTATTGATTTACTAATTAACATTTGGTCGACTAGTTAACCCAATTAATTGCGTTACTTAATTTTCTGGTCTGTCTTGTGATCTTGTCACAATAAGACAGAACCTCGGGTGGCGCTCGGGTTATCTTAGCACACGGAATTATACGCGTTGTCCGTCCAGCCCAAACAGTGCTGATTACTATCATAAGCCGTACGGTGTACAAAGAAGACTAGCACTACGCTGCGTGGCCTGGACTACGCTCCAGCCGCCCATTATCATTACTATCGCATTATCCAGGTCGTTATCGCGACCTGAGGTTTATTTTCACAGGCTGAGTCGGAGTAGAGATTAAAAAAAAATCATCTTGTTTTACGAAACTTCCGGAAACCAAATTTGGGCCTTTATATTTGTAGTCAGGCGTCATACAGACTGGTGTTGTACAGAGAGAGAGAGTGAGGGGGAGAGAGAGAGAGAAAGAGAGAGAGACATAATTTGTTTGACAGTAGAAGTCTTTCATTTAATAGTGACAATGTGTTCTTCAATGATGAAAAGCTTGACGAGTTTCGGTTATTAACTAGACATAATTTACAAACGTTTCTGTTGACGTTGACATAAAATTTTGTTGTCATCATCAGAACCTGTAGACGAACAATGCGGAAAAATAAAACATTCACATGTTTTATGTGAATGTGTATGTAAATTTTACTCAGATAATATTCATAGGCTTACTGTTACCCACATATTAATACGTGGTAATTAAAACGTTCCTCATAATAATACGACAATTACATATTACACTACGTAACTCACTGCAAGGCTACGTGAAACTAGTTGCAGACAATCAGTTGCAGAGTACGTACGTGTGGCGACTGTTTTGTTATGTTAATTGGAATTAACATAACAGCTGTTTCCATAAAATTGTAATGAAAGTGCACAGATAAAGATATTTTACTTAGTATTCAATGTATAAATTGGAGAAAAACTATTTATTTAAACCAGTATACAATTTAATCAGGAACTAAATTTATTTTCACAACATTATTTACATTTTTATATTACAACTCATATTATTTACATTTCATAAAACTATTTACATGTTTTAATTAATCTGTGTATTTTTTGGGGTATTTAATATATGGAACAACATAAGCACGCAGTGACGCAGTAATATTTGACTAAGGTTATGTCAACGAGACGGGTCTCCTGAGCCATCCGCAGTATGCGCGCGCAGGCGAGTTTGCATGCAATCAGTTGCACACTGTAATAGGCTACATTGAATCAATCCCCCACATCGAGTGCCTGAAACTAAAATTTGCATGGCTTGCAGCTGTCTTGCAATCGATTGAAGACCGTGCAACGGATTGCAGTAAGTGTAACAGGTCTCATTTAAACCAATGCTCCACAACTTTTTTTGCAGTCAGTTGCCTAGTGTAATAGAGTCCTAATACTCATTAGGTATATTAATCATTTCTATACTCCCGTACACATATTCTGTCGATGACAATACATTATGTCAAAACATCGACACAACAGCTGTTTTAGCATTGAGTGTATACAACGATCAAACCTCGAAAAACATTTCACTACTGCAGTTATCAAAAAAATGCATTTTTAAATTAAGCGACTTAAGCTCCATCCTAATAATAAAATTCGAACTCAAACATCACAAAATCTACCAACGTATCTCTGATATAAATGTATACAGTGTGTATCATGAATGTGAAATGAAAAAAAAAATTCAATTTTGAACTTTATTTAAAAACCAACGGTCCTGTATGTAATCAAGACATGGTACTTAGATGACACAAGGAAGGTAGTGTGGCCAGCACTACGCTCCAGCCACCCACTATTACCCCAGATAGCTATTTGCACAGTTTGCGTTTGTCTTGGACCTGAGAGTGCACCTACCTTGATTTCAAGTTGCGACGATTACATTTTAGACCACAACAACAAAACTCTCGGACGATATTGAATAAATCGAATCATCGTATTCACTGCACTAAAGAATGGACTATACGAAACGAATACATAAATGAAGCCTAATAGTATGCAGAAAATTATGGAATGGTGACGATAGATTAGCAACCCCTGGTTCAGACACTGTATAAGTTCAATACGTAAAATTTACCAGAGCTATTTCTAATTTTACTTACAGGTAGAAGCATTCTTCGCGGAAATTTCTGAAGACGACATAGGGAAAGAAGATCGCCAGAAGATTTTAGATGAGATAAGAAAGAATATCGCTTCGCAGGAAAGACACGCCGCCGAGCTGACGAATTGGTTTCAGCAGGCTGTGCTCCTGTAGGCCTTGTTAAAGACACGCAGTAGGATGGTTATTATAGTTGTTATAGTCGTAAGTTAATAGTTTCAGTAATGTAAAAACATTGTAATTTTTGTAATAAAATTAGAAAATAATGGTTCTTTCCTAACTGAATATGTCTATAACTAGATGTCATTACCTGGTCCCCCAAAGACACGAATTACAAAAAAAAAACGCGTTTATTTTATTCCTGGGTAACCTTAGGGCTTAACAACTGGTTTTCACAAAAAATTTCTTTGTATTAATTTGCTTGTTCTAAAAACATTTTGTACAATTTTTTTTTTAATTTTCTAAGTGTTGTGGTAATTGCACTAAAGAGTCAAACAGATGTTAAGTGAAAACGGTTAACGGAAATTACGTAAAATACCTGCAGAACTGTCAGTTGGCATCATTGGAATCAATATCCAATTTCCCTGTTCGATATAAACTTGTGTGAACATAACCTTTTTGAGGGGGGAAATGTTTGTAAGAGTCTGGGATGTCCGTACACGCCAGTGTGTTGGACTCTACTCCCATCACAAACGGCAGCTTACCAACTAAAACCTCTCTCCTCCACTAAGTGTGTCCTTCTCTTATGTTTAGGTACTTGAAACATAACATGAATTACCCGATTTACGATGGTGTGTTATGTTAAAAATAACTTATTTGAAGAACAGAGTGCAATGATTATATGTTTTCTTTCTGAAGATGTAAAGTCGGCAGAACTTTATTCGAATACTACAAAACAGTACACAGTCTGTTGTATGAATCGTAAAAGTTTTGCAAGTGGACTGATTAGTTAATCGAACACCGAACACACTTCTAAAAGTTTAATATAAGGGGTCATCTTTTCTGTCACTAAACGTTTAGTTTTTGTGATAAAGACCAGTGTACAATAAGTAGTGCATACTACTGCAACGTCAACCCCACTGAATTGGAAAAATGTGCTGGTTTAGAAAGGAAAGGTGTCGTTCTCCATCACGACAATGGCCGCCTCCACACTGCACGATTGACATTTAAAAACTATCAAAGAACTGGCTGTGAGCTTCTGTACATCCTCCTTTTATCTTATTGTTTTTTGTTTGTTTTCTCAAGGAAGCATAACGTGGTGTCAAGTTTTACAAAGATAATGAAAAATTACTTAAACTGGCTTCTACATTAAGATATATAATTATTCGCAGCAGGGATTTAAAAAAAGCTTTAAAACGTTTAGGACAAGTATATAAATATATCTGAGGATTAGGGTCTATGTGAAACTAAAAAAAATGTTGCATTAATTAAATAAACTGTTTTCCTCCGTACCTGTCTCTTTAAATATTATCGAGTAAGCGTGAATATTTTCATATATTTAAATTTCCTGCACATATTTGGTTTTCTAAAACAACAGTTTTTCTTAACAAGTAGTACACAGTTTTATTAAATTGGCAGCCTGGGGGGTTGTGTGTATCGTAAGCCACCCCCGCCCGCGTGCGGGGCCAGGCAGTCACCACCAGACTCAAAAGTGCTGGCTATAGTTTATGGAGTAGTGCCGAACCACGTTGTTGGATAGTCTGTATATAGGTGCGCCAGGTTAACCTCGAGGTACTTGACTCGACTGAACCTACTTATGGCGAACGAGGCGGCTTTAGGCGTCGCGAGAACATTACCGCTACTCTCTTAGCACCGTTGAGACAACTCTCCAATTATCGGCCCACTCAACGTATTCATCGAGTTGACACTGGAGCTTGACAGATGAAAAATTTCCTTTGTGTTCGGCAACAAAAGCCGCTGTGTCATCCGCAAGCAGAGACAGCCTTATTCCAGCCATCTGAGGCATGTCATTGACAAACAGCGAAATCAGGAGAGGCCTAACGACGCTGCCCTGACGGACACCAGCGTTAATACGCCTCTCCGAAGAGATAACGTGGTCTGTTCTCACCCGGAAGCTACGGTCTCACAGACAGCTGGCGATCAAAAATACCAGTCTGGGATAAGTACTTCCGTGAGTTTATACAGGACACCCTCATGTTTGTACAGGACACGGTCAGAAGTTTGTTATATTAAGCTTAGCTAACCGATTGCTTTGTATACTGTAGGTTTGTTTTATAGCTTACTAGTTTTCCATTCAAAACCGGCCTAGATACCGTAATAACTATCTGCACCAAACTTACGTAACATTTTCCCATATTTTACACATATTTGTAACAACCAATTTATGAAAATCATGCAGAAAATTTGCATACCTATCTACGTCAACTTTTTTGTTTTTTTTTTTGTAAAGATTCCTTTTCTTGGGGGGGAGTAATAATAACAAAAAAGAAATTAGTAACATAATAGTTAATAAACAAATATAATTTACTAACCAGAAGAAATTATTGGTTACGTTAACTCGTATTGAATTTGGATAAATATGTAGGCTATATTCTAGAAGTCATAGGCAATCTTTTAATTTATGAGGGCGCATATATAACTGAGTACCAGTTCAATAGGCGCACCCCTCCCCACCCCATCAATGGGAAATAGAAAGGTGCGGAGTTCAATAGTCGGAAGTTACAAATATTAACTCTCGCTTTATAATACCCTTGGGCTTATATATAGCGACGTGGAACACCGACTCAAAAAAAATGTGCAGTATTTTTCATACAAATTTGTGAAAATTTTTCAAATTACGAGTATGTCATCGTAAACACGCACGTTAAAACTAACAAAACTTTAAACGGAAAAATGGTTAAACAGAAAAACATTTTATTAAAAATAAAGAACTTACCACAATAACACTATTTATTTTCATAAAGGGGGCACAGAAATGTAAAGCTTAAAACAATCACATTTAAAACATAAATGAAGGTATCAGTTCGTTTTCGTGAAAAAACTAACACACAGTAATTATTGTATTATAAGCATGTACAATGAGTGTGCGTTCCTTCCTTCAAAAGAAAAGAAAATTACAAATTGGTTTGCGGGCACGTCAAAACTCAGCATTTGCGTCCGCGGGCGCAGGGTTGCCGCCTGCTGTTCTAGAAGTACAGTTAGCGTAATGCTCTATGGATACATTTAAAAATCAAATTTTCTTTCAAATAGGAGAGAAGCTTTTCTTGTTGCTATTTGTGGCCGAACCCACTATACACGTTTTTTTTAGTTTTCATTGCTGTCATAGACATAAAATTATACTTAACAATTATGTACTTACCGAAAGTTGTTTAGAATGTAATAAAAACTGAACAATGAACAAATATATTTTTTTTACCTGTACTTTAATATACTTCTCTTCTTCTTCTTCTTCTTCTTCTTCTTCTTCTTCTTCTTCTTCTTCTTCTTCTTCTTCTTCTTCCGAGCTCACATCGACCTCTGGCCTTCTTAATTGACCTTTTCAAGGAATCCCGATGCAATGACCCCCTCTCCCATTTTCCTGGCATCCATTGCTACACTATTCCTAGGTTTTTCCCACTGGCCGTTTTCCTCCTGGTTGGCCGTGTACAATTTTCTTTGGAATTCTGTTTTCCGGTATTCGCAGTACATACCTAGGCTATTGGAGGTCGGAGGGTTTGGATTCTCTGTATACAATGGGTATATCTCACGATTTTTTACCGAACTCTCGAGGTTCCTCCTTCGTTTACAGGTCCGAATAGTCTACGCAACACCTTCCGCTCAAAGACGTCCAGCATGTTGCATGACTTCTCTGTTAAGGACAACACTCAGGCCTGTAGGATACCACACCGTTCGGACAAGCGTTTTATAGAGCTATAGGTTAGTTTCTGGTGGACAATACAAGACTGCATAACGGTCCTAAGGGACAACGGGTTGCGATTTCATGCAGCCAGTCTCCTCCAGATCTCTTTTACGTCGTCATTACTTGTTGAAAGAGTGGAACTCAAATGGCAGGATTCATGAACCATTTCAGAGCTGCAAGCAGTGATGGATTATCCGTAACGATAGATTATGCTGCAGCACCGGGCACCAAGGGCTCCAGCTGTCAGAGGGAGCACCACCCAGCTGAAGTGACTAAGCAAATTAAAGCTTATGATCACATTACGCAATTGTTTGGTTTTCTTACACAATTATTAACCATGGGGAGTGTCGAGTTGGAAAATCAAGTGAAAGCTCTTGCCGAAGTTTACTCAAACAATTTGAATAACGATCCTCTAATAAAATTGAAGCACTATGTGGCACATCTAAAATTGTAAGAAAGAGGATTTTTTCAAATCGTTCGAATGAAGAAGATAGATTCCATGATACTACGGCTTGCCCGCCCAAAGTATTAAACTGGATTACTGATGAGTGATGTGTTTCCGAAAATATAGGCCTACTTTGCTTATCGTCAGCTTTTGACGATTCCAATAGCTAACCGCCATTATTTCTAATAATCATTTTCAGTATTAAAACGAATTAAAGATATGTGAAGTTTAAGTATGGGAGACGAGAGATTAACTTCATTAACAATGTTGAATATTGAAAGCGAGATACTTGAATCGCTTGGTATATAAGAAATTATACAAAATTTCCCCAAGGTAAAATCAATAAAAAAAGTGGATTGATTAGTATTTTCTATGCTTCAGTAGTAGGACTACTACTATGCACATTGTAATTACTAATTAGCTAAATATTAATTGCAATTTGAGAGTTTAATAAAATAATTGTTAACTTTCGAAATTTTGCCATTTATGCCATTTATCAATGTAAATAATGGATAAAAGGTTGAATTTTGAATCGGGGAGGGGGCACCAGTCTGATGGCAGCATAGGTTACCTGCGCTTCTAATCCGACCCTGGCTGCAAGCGAGTCCTGCGATTGCTAAATGCTAACTGTCGCCACATGGAGTCCACGCGAACAAGACTTCTTCCTGTCATTTACAAACGGGGAAATCTGATTGACATACACGGACAATATCACTGTTCTAAGAATGAATTATCACATCAAAGCGGTCCGCATATAAACGTCCTGTGGACGCAGCTGACATTAAGGTCAGCTTCAAACTGACAATACGACAAAAGTCATGAAATAGTGTCACGAAAAATCATGTTGTCACGGGTCTGTACGAAAATTTCTACTTGCCGAATTATTATAATACGTAAACACCTACAATCTGCAATCGATGAACAGATGATTGTAGTTCCAAATTGTTAGAGCAGATTTTTTTAGAATTTAAATAATAAAAATTATTCACTACACAGTGTTGGGATATATGAATAGATATTTCTGTGTCAAAAAATTAATTTTCACTTGGTTTTGTTTTAATTCTGACGGTAGCATTAATGCAGAAATAGATTGCTGACACATAAGATGACCTGTAAAGGCTTCTGTAGAAATTTATCAACGCTTTTCATAATATGGCGATCTCTACAGCTAAGACTAAAGCAACTACCACAGCTGTAACACCAGTAATGTGCAAGTTAATAGTAGACAACGAAATTCGGGAGCAGATAATGGAAGTCACCTATTTAGGGGTAACAATAAAAAACTATGGTCCAATAGGCAAAGAAATAAGATGCCAGGTTACAAAAGCAAACAGGGTGTCAGGGGATGTATGAGTAATGTTATCTGGAACAATACATTTTTAAGTTTTGAAGTGAAAGCGAGGATACATAAAAGTACAGTGAGTGCTATCCTGACGTATGGAGCAGAGACAGACCAGAAACGTTGATAGTCAGAAGACAAACTCAAGTTGATGAGATGAAGTCATTGAGAAGAATTATAGTCAGAACACGGCAAGATAAAATAACAAATGTCAGTGTTCGAAAAACATGCCGTGTGATAGACATAGCGGACTGGATACAGAAAATGCGGTAAGTCTGGAACTACCACGTAGTCAGGTCAAGAGAGCCCAAGATTATCGTTGAAGGTGGACAGGTCAAGAGGACTCGAGATAATCTTTGAAAAGCCTAAATACGATTGCAGTGAGGCGATTGTATAAAGTAGTAGGTTGTAAAGAGGAGAACACCTAAATAATGAGAAGAAGAAGAGATAAAATAAGAAGAACAACAAGAAGTAAGGGACTTCTCTAAACTTCCCTAAACTTCTCTTTTTTTGTGACGAATCATTGTTCAAGCTCTAACTATTCTCATCCTCCAAGATGTAAATTTATATTAAACCACTAGTGGCTACGGTATATTATTTTTAGTAATTTGTAGTTAATGAGTTCACTAATCAACAATCGAAATTACCTCCTCTGAAATGTATTGATTTAGCTTATTTTCCGTTTTTACCTTTACATTTCTTAGTATTATTACATTTCAATGATGTCTCACATGAAAACAGACAACAATTTGCCGAACCATGGACAAAAAAAAACGGGCGGCCTAATGTTTATAAATCCGAAAAACGTGACCATCTTAATGCAGGCTCTTGGTTCATCGTATCAAAGAGAAAGAAGGGTACGAACGTATTAAATGGAAGAATACAGCTTCTGTATAATTACCACTGCATACTTACCAAATTGTTGACTAAAGACTCAAACAAGGATAATCTGTCTCAAATTACAATGTATACGAGTTTCAATATAGTTTGTACGCTCTCGTGCAGCGAGCAGTATTAAACCTAGTTGGTGTCCTTGTACAGTCCAAAACCTAGTTGGTGTCCTTGTACAGTCCAAAAACGTGTAGAAAATAATCAGTGGACCTGCTCCTACCCGGCTGACAAACATCGACAGAGCCACGATTCCACAGCCCTACCAACTTGTCAAGTGTCATTGATCCAATTAAACGGAAATGATCAAACAAAATAAACAGTAAGCCAGTGCCTGAGATTCATGTTTGAACTGACCTCGTCGACATGAAGCGACATGACCTCGCGGGGAGAAGCAGATAATCGACACAGCGTTCTTTCTGTCGGCAAGCGGTGGATCCGCTTGCTTTCTTCTGCGCTGTGTAAAGAGTGCTTTACTCCTGCGGTAAAGTGTATATCGGTACTACGAAGCGTAGCGTCAACAACCGCATCACTGAACATCGGAGATACTGCCGTCTTGGACAAACTCAGAAGTCATCTGCATGCGTTGTCCAGCGACGGCCATACAATCCTGTTTGAGGAGACCCAGGTCTTGTCTTCTACTCGTCCGTACGTTGCTCGTTTGCAGAAAGTGGCGATCGAACTTACAAGAACTACGGCCTTAGCATAAATAGGCGCCTTGACGCCTAAATGATACCGTCCTTGACGCTAAATAAATGCTGGTCGTCGGTGCTTAGACATCCTGGAATCCGCCCAATAAACGCTCAGTATGATGTGATTGGCTCTCAGGTTACATAGTGCATGTCACGGTAATGGCTGAATATAGATGCCTGTGATTGTTCTGGAATGATCAGAACTTAGTCCTACTCGAACGTTTGTTCATCTTCGGTCGAAACGTCTGGCAATTGCTATATTTGATTCAATGGACCACGGCCTAACAGTCCTGATGATTTTTAATAGTATCCACGTGTAAAAGTGGTATACGAGCGTAAACCAGCGTATTTCCAGCGTAATTGATATTTACGCGTCAGGAATATTGATCCAGCGTAATCGAGGTTTAAGGGGATGCGATGCGATTATAAAGCTTCTGATGAAAAAAATCTCATAACCTGCCCATTCGAACTCTACTCTCACCGTCATGTGGTGAACCCTGGTAAGTCGAGCAATCCTTGCCAAGATTGAGGTAACCAATACTTTCGGCGGCAGGGGTCGACGAGCAAACGAGAGACGGGGGTTCTGACAGACAGTCAGGTACGGCCTACTACTTGAACAGTTCAAGTAACGGTCTGACTGTTACATCCCACGCCCGAGGTAACAGGGGGCGAAGTCTCTAACGGTAATTAGGGACGGCGAATGGAGCAACCTTAGCTACTGGGAAATATATAGGCCTTAAGACAGCAGCCCTGTCAGCCACCTTACTCCACAAGGCGCTGGTAACGCCTTTGGAAGAAGTATATTTCACTCGAAAGTCTCACAGTAATAGCCGGATGTATAACAGGGAACAAGACAGTTCAAAGATTAAATGACAGGTATCCGGTGAAGCGGATATAATTAGAACTTCCACTTAAAATATAAGATCCATAAAAGACAAATTAACAGAATTGGAGAGGACACAATTGGGAAAGATGATATAGCTACTAGAACCAAAACATACCATATCTATACTATACTACATACTATATACATAACCATATACTATATACTGTACACTACTATATCTATAAATAAAATAGTTCGATGAGAGGCTAGCAACCATTAGACGTAAAACTGACAGGGGGATATCTAACAGTCATAAAAGCTTATGGATTCCAAAAAGGAAAGAAACATACATGCCTCTATAATAATTTACAAAAAGTAATAAATAGTGTCCAGCAATATAATCCGATTATCAGTAGCGATTTAACGCCAGAATTGGAAAAATATCATTAGAGAATATAATTTGGAAAAAGGAGGAAATTTATTAATGAACATAGGAAAAAAATTAAGAGATTTGGCTGTTTACAATAAATTAAAAATAACTTAATCCTTTCTTTGAACATACAGATGTACATAAATTTACATAAAGTGAAAAAGGAAGTAAATCCATCATTGATTACGTAATGGTCAATAAAAAGCTATGTAATGAAGTAATGAAGTTCTGAATTCAAGACTGTTCTGAGGTACAAATGTTAATTCGTTCATTTCATGGCAGTTGCCAAAATTACTCTTAGAACAAGGTGGTATACAAGAAGTAATATGCAGCAAAGATCAGCAACCTATTTTAAAAATAAATTGACTCAGAGGGAACACTAGTAAGTAATTATATATAAAACGGTTAGACGACTATATAGATCAAGGAGCATCGCATAATAATGTAGATAAAAAATGCATAGATTTAAAACAATATTGAAACAGCAGCTTTTGAGGCCCATAAGGAATTGAACAAAATAGTAAAAGAAAAAAGAATAAAGATATGAAACCATAATGTAACAAAATTAGTGGATCATGAAAAAAGATCATATTTGAAATACGTGCAAACAAAATCTATAGACGATAATAGTTTAGAGACAAAAATGTGCACTTGTAAAAAAACAGACACGCCGGATTCAGAAGAAAGTTAGGACAAATATACGTATTTTGGAGATAGAACACGATGCTCATGGAAATCAAAAGGCTGCCTATAAAGTTTTTAATTATTTTAACACATCAGAAAGAGAGATAACAAAAATACAGAATATAAAATTAAAAAATAGGAAGATTATTTCGAAAGGCTATGGAACACTTCAAAAACTAGTGTCAGTAACAATATTAAAAGCCAGATTAAGAAGAAGAAATTGATGATATCAGCTTTGAAGAATTTTAGGATGCTTTAAATAGTGCGAAGAATCGTAAATCGCCTGGTATTGATAGCTTAAATACTGAGCTTATCAGATATTCAAGTCAGAAAGTGAAGTCACAAAGTGAGGTGGTTAAACATAATTGGTGCTGATATATAATAGGTGATTGATTATAATAAACATAATAAACATTTGCTGCAGGTGCTGGCATAATAAACATGTCCCTCACGAATGGCTGACAAAATTAGTAATGCCAATTTTTATAAAAGGATGTAGGCACAATTGTATTAGTTATAAAGGAAACCGCCTGCTAACATCAGCCTATAAAATGTATTTTGGAATAATTACTGCAAGACTATTTAAAATAACAGACAGCTATAAATAAAAGAACAAACTGGATTTCGCAAAGGATTTTCTTGCATTGATAATACCCTTACGCTCCAACAAATAATGGAAAAACGTAGAACATTAAATAGACAAACATATTTATTATTCATTGATTATTTGAAAGATTTCGACAGGATTAACAGGAGCAAATTATGGAAAATTTAAAATAAAAAAGGGAAACCATCACATTTACTAAACGTGATTACAAGTTACATATTGCTTCCAATATTAGAATCAAAGTAGTTTATAGGATAACTAAAAGAACGACTCGTGGATGGGGGATGAAAACAAAAGTGTTTTTCAAGACTGTTTAGTGTCCCCAGTACTTTTTAATCTTTACTTGGACGATGTAATCAGAACGTGGAAGATGGGTGCTGATTGTGGATAAAAATTAAATGGCTTTAGACTGTTAATTCTATTGTATGGGGATTCTATTATCAGGACCAGAGAATGTTCTACAAAAAGCGTTTTATGCTGTAGAAAAAAATCGTTAATGGCTATAATGGGTACAAGTACATCTACTGAAAAGACTACATTAATTGCTTTTTGTGGTAAACACCCAACGTGTGGCGTATTTGTGGTATGTATGGTACAATTTTAAGAACACTCAAAATAAAAGTGCACGAGGACACTTTATTAAAATTTAATACACCAATACCTGTTCCTACTCTGTTATATGAAGTCTATTTTGAGTGAAGTTTGAACTCTAACAAAAAATAATTGAAAACGTATCCACGCTGCAGAGATAAAATTTTGCATTCAGTGGCAGGGTGTACATTAAGATATAGGCTAGTAAGAGGAATGATGACGTCATGAGAAAATCGAGTATATTTTCAATAAATGAAAAAATAATAGAGTATCGTACCAAATGGGAACAACATTTAAATAGGCAGCCAGATGATAATGTTGGCAAAAACGCTTGGCGGTGTACAATGGAAGGTAAAAAAATATCCAGGGCGCCCAAAAGCAAGATGAACACAACATAACTGTCAGCCCGGGACAGGCATACTTAATGCCTAATCACTGAAGTAGATGATTATAATTGTTTACGATTGTGATGATTAATTTCTATGATCTGATATATTTCAAGCCAGCGTAAATGAGCCGGATGTTTTTGCGCCGGAATGAGTTCAATGCACCTCCGGGCAGGGAGAGAGATTGGAGCAATTAGCTTCTAGACGTTCTCGGTCTGTACCTTACTGAAGAACTATGAAAGTACTGGAAAAGTGTTTACTTTACACCTCGAGTTTGATCGCAAAGTACTATCCGACCAATCCATTATCAATATGGCTCTCTCTCTCTCTCTCTCTCTCTCTCTCTCTCTCTCTCTCGCAACACACACACACACACAAACGCCTAATATGATACATTGACACAATTGACACATGTGTGCAAAGCAAACACACTACGATTAATGCATTTCTATCAACAACTCACTGGCGCATCTGTTGAACATACCTGTTTACGTCAGTTTGATTGACAGAATCAGTTTTATAGTCTTTTGGTTTTGTAATTATTTTTTAAATTAAACGTAAAAGCTTTTCCTCAAAAAATCCTTGACATCTTCGGGATGTTTTGACAATTTTCCTGTATTTAACACATGTATATACCTGCAAGTGCATCCCACGTGCAACACAAAGTCTATCTGTACATACTCGTTCAGCACGTTTACTTATCAGTCACAGTAGGTGCGAGACAATGGCATTTCTGACTGGAGCCTTGTCTGTCGCAGCGTCATTAGGGTTATGGGCGGCGCTCGTCTGTTGTACCGGTAAGTGAACAGAACAATGTTATCACTAGTTCGATAAACTATAGGATAAGTATTAAATGTAAAGACAAGTCCCCATAAATGTATGTGTACTCTTTCCCTTCTTAGTTTATTCCTGATGTATACAAACAGGAGGTGTGGCTCATCTGAAACGCTTTGTTGCTGGATTTCGAGGTGTGCCACGTTGACAGAAACAGTACAGACAACGTAACGTACATATAATGTCGACAGTATATCCTCTTCATCTTAGTCATTCTCTTCTACCCGTCGGGTGTCGAGATTTTTGAGAGAGCTCTCATCTTATCCTCTCCAGTGCCAAAACCTCTGCCTTCTACACTGTTCTTGATTCTACACTCCTCCCATTTTATTCTGGGGCATTCTCTTCCTCTTCTGCCTCCTTGTTTTGCTCGTCTCGGGTACCTTTCCTCATTCATCATACAGCGTGACCAAAACAACACAGTTGCGAGCTTTTGATTTTATCATTTAAAGAGAATATCTTCAAATTCTTCCGGATGTTAACGTTTCTCACCCTATCTCTACGAGATTTCTCCTCAATTCTTCTCAGGAATCTCATCTCCATTGCTTGTATTCTCTTTTATGTCTTTCATTCAGAGTCCAACTGTACGTCAGTGTTGGAGCATATACAGATTTATATACTGCCAGTTTGGTTTTCTGTGACACTTTGATTTCCTCCAGGTTTTCTGTGAATCTTCCTGTTGATAGCACCGCAAAGCTTGCTGGCATCTGAGATCCTCATGTCTAACTCTGATTCAATTCTGCCATCATCACTCAAAACGGTACCTAAATATTTTAATATCTCCACTTGTTCAATTTCCTTATTGTTGATTACTATTTTGTGTTGACTTGCTTACCTAGTAATTATCATTGTCTCTGTCTTGGTGGGGTTAATAATCATATTCTTCCTCCTCATCGTTTCTTCCGACACTTGTGTTATGCTAAATGACACTATATAAATACATGTAAATTGTGTAATTTTTACATTTCTGACTGAAGTAAAATTTGTGTTGTGACGATTTAAATTGTACCAATAATCAAGAAAATAAAAATTTTTAAAAATTAAGGTTGCGAGCTCTTAAGCCATTTAAATCTCACGGGATTAATATAAAATACCTGTATGTACTCAGTATGAGAGGAAGCAGTAATTAGTTAGTTAGAAGATACTCTAATAAAAAGATAAATTGTAAAGAGTTATTAATATCGTATTTAACCCTTTGCTTGTAAGCAGGCGCTGTCCTGTTGATTCCAGACTCGACATGCTTTCAGAGTCTTGTGTGAGTTAGAATAAGATAAAGAAATTAATGTTAATAATAAAAAAATCTGAAGACATAAATAGTCGCTAACATAACTGATATAAATTATGTATATTTGTTTAGGGATAGTTTGTATAAATAAAAAAATGTTAACTTAAATATAGTTAGGAACTATATTCTCGCGCGGAAATTGTCCCACTAACTTTTGCCCAGTACCAGGCGAAGGGAGCGGAATTTCTCTCTCTTGCAATGGTGACTCCGTACAGTATAGACGTAGGAGCTGTGCGCTTAAAATATGTTAACGACATTTTGTCTCACCTTACGATGGTGTACCAGATGTAGCTGTTTAAAGCATCTGGATGTGTTAATTAATATAGTCATGTAAATAGACAAGAAATTTAAAGTAAAGTAAAAAATCGAAACGTAAAAAAGGAGTGTAACACAAGATGACTTAGTGCTCCAACAAATAACAACAATTCCAAAGTCATACCCGGAGATGTGAACTATCAGAAGCCACAAACTCTACTGCACGTGACAGAATATGCAGATCAGGACATCCGAGAATCTACAAGATCATCGTAGATATCTACACTACATATTGTTCAACCTGCGAACTTTTGGAGCCCTTTACAGAGGAAGGCCAGACCGAGATGACGACGTAGCTGTTCCTGTTTCCCAAGACGGATACCCTAGGACGAGTCTTCTGCATACCAATTAAAAGGTGACTCGATAGCCTGTCTATCGAGGGTTACTAATATTTGTCACACAACACTTCTTGAAAGAGACTTTTCAGAAACTATTAACTTTGTAAAGACTTATAAATTAAATCTAAGAATTTCATGTAACTATTCTAACTTCATACGTTGTAACAGTTTATATGCTAATGTAGAGTAATATAATTCAAGCAATGATATCATTCTTCCAATGGTAGAATAAAGAAAGTCTTGCAAGCTAATATCATGAAATGAGTATAATTAAAAGTCTTAATTACAGAAATACAGAAAGTTGACCCGGATCCGAGGTATAGATATATAAAATCAAGTTTGATCTCAAAGTCTAAAGAAACCTTTCAAATAACCTAATAATTGAATTAGTAAAGTCATGGGATCTGTCAGTATATGTTTTTTAAATGTTAAATAAAAGAGAAGTCTTCTTGTTACACACATATGAGGAGTGCTTAAATCAATTGTATACCTTGCCACTGTTTCCTTACACAAAGTAAACAATTACACAGTTAGTAAGTAATTTGTTACATTAATTATTTGTGATCAATTCTGTTACAACGTAGGCAGCCCATCTAATTAACGGAGTTTAATTACGAGGGGTTCCCTGGATTTGTAACGCAACGAAAAGCAGTTACAAAAGTGCGCTACTCTGCTTAATTGTAAAAAATAAAAGGGTAATTGTTTACAGAGTGTCACAAAAGAGTGCCACTATGCTAAATTTTATAAAGGTGTTTTAATCAAACAAAATTGCGTCATTCAAAAAAATAAAGGAAACAAAGGAAAGAGTTTTAAGTGTGTATATAGTGTCACAAACAAAATTGCATTCACTATGCGTGGATAAATTGTAAGATCAATAACTAAATATATAATATTGATTTATGCACTCAGAAAGTTACTTTAATAAATGTAATGTTCAAAACATATTTAATAGTGTATTAATACGTAACTTAATACGTAGATGGTAGTATGTATAAGTAAAATGTCATTAGCGTCATACAATGTAAAATGCAATATGCAGGTTCCTACCGGCACAACCTGCATAATTCGATATAATTACTTGCATACATGAATTGTGACCAAACATAACAATTTTGGTCAACCGAACAATCTGTAACAGGTTTGTTTACGACAATCTATGACCTGTTGTCTCCTGAATCATTCTGCACAGTGTATGTCCAACTATCTAGCTTACATACACTAGTATGTGTTATAAACAAAATTTGATTAAAAATAACTTTGTTAATAATAATAAAGTAATTAAGTAGAACTTCGTGATTTAAAACTTGTGAACAAAATAAGTAATAATTTAATTGAGAAAAGTTTATGAATGAACGAAGCCAAAGTGTTGTCTAAGCGGAATAATAATAAATGTGTTGCATAAGATTGCGCTCCCCTTTTCTCGTGTTTATACCGGTCGTTGGTGTTATTCACTCGCATTGTGTAGACAATAATATGTAAAAGCAAACACCCCATTGTCACACACGCTCAACCCTCCTTGTTAACTAAATATGTAGGCCACCCTCTGACCTACATTCCAGAAAACAGCTGATCGGCTATTTAACCTTGAAAGATATGTGTGTGTGATTTCTGTCTCTCCCTTAGAAGAGAAGTTGTTCTTTTCTAATTTGTGTAAATTGATTACTGATGAATTTATTATATGTATATGTAATATATGTGTAATATACTAGTATTAATTTTAAGTACGTGCTAATGTGTTAGAACAAAATGGCCCAATTTAACCCGGATTTGTTATTAAAAGACGAGCTGTCTTACGAAGCCCTTTTGCGTGGACTACCCCATGCTGATGTAACAGTCGCGGAATTACGAAGTTCAATTCGCGAATGTGGATTTGATGCGCCCGTGCAATTAAACAATCTAAGCCAACTCGATTATGAAAGCGAGAAAGAAATTTGTAATGCCAAGTATAGTGAACTATACTTATTGTCTCAAACACTCCAAGACGAGAAATCTCCGGCAAAAATTTTGCGGACTACCCAGAGAATAGAGCATTTAACCAGGCGAATAAAAAATTTGTCGATCTGGCCGAATCTCACAGAAATACCCGTTGATGTACAAAAGCTAGCAGACGAAGCTCTACGCCGCTTACCTTCAATTATCAACGATTTAAGACGAAAATCCGGCTCATTCAGGATGGACGAAATAGAGAAATCATTAATGAAATTACACATCTCCCCAGTACAATCCCCCACCACTGGTTTACCTCCGCCTAACTCGGATCGGAACTCACCTATCGTATCGCAAGTGCAAGCGAACCCAGAACAAAATACTGATACAGATGTAAATGTCCCTCCTCCCGAGCATTTTCAGTTTCGTCCCGGAAATAATGAATTGACCAACACCCCCAATGAATCTAATCGCCCTCATCGAGGAATTACCCCTATGAACTATAACGCAGATCTATACGGAAAAATGACTCACCCTGTGGAGAAGATTTTAACCGAAATCCCTTATACAGATGGTTTAAATGTTTCCAAGTTACTAACATTTATTAGTTATCTTCTTCAGATAAAGGATCTACAGCAGCTGAATGACTGGCAAATTTTACAAGTTCTGTTACCAAAGTGTAAACCCCCGTTAAAAAATCGTGTGCTAGAAGCCCTAACCTCTACTTTCCCAGTAGAAGAGCTACATAGTTCTTTAATAAAATACTTTATTCCCACCGGCATCTATGAGGAAATAAAAAGGAAGACAGTACTCCGAGTACAAGGACATCAGGAGAGATTAGCTCACTACATCTCCGATATTAGGGAGTCCTCTCGACTACTACGTGTAAGCTGGAATGAAACACAACTGGTGGACACCATTTTAATAGGAGTGTCACCCGAAGAAAGATCTCGACTATCATTGATGAATAGACCCAATACTATTGCTGATCTAGAACAGTGCAGTATCCATTCTTCAAATGTATGGTACTCAGATCAAAATAGAGAAGCAATGAAAACCTCTGGAACTAATAGACATCAATTGCGAGCACTACTGCCTGATGTAACAACCTCGTATGAAAGACAAGTTTCTAGTAGACCTCACCATGTGCGCAAAGCTGGTAAGTTAACTGTAAACCCAGATAAAGCGGAAACCAAGTACCCACCTCGCAGAAAACCCACCTGTTATAATTGTGGCAAATATGGGCACATAAGAAGAGAGTGCAAAAGTAAGCCATTGGAACGGAATAACCCCAATTCAAAAAACATGTAAGGCAGGGAGACCCGAAAACCTGTGTCTTCCGCAGCTACTCAAAATTGGGTAAACTAAAAGAAACCAGTAATAATAATTCTGTAACCAAGTGAAAAACAAAAAAGGTGCGAAAGAAATCGACCCCTATGTGCGAGAATTTCGTGAAAAGTGTAATGCGATTAATAGATGTAATTGGAAAAAAAATCTACTACCATTAATACGAGTCGACTTAGGCGTTACATCCCCCATCGCCTTAATTGATTCGGGATCTAGTAGAACTTTAATCAGCCAAGAATTAGCGGACATGTTAGCTAAACATCATCTAGTAAAACGGAACCAACCTGTGGATATAAAGTGTGCTACCGCTGATAAACGTAAAATAAATATAAACCTGAGCATTACCGTTAAGGTTAAAATAAAAAACCTAAGTTGGATATTTACAATGTTAGTATGTAAAGAATTAGGACCTGCTTTAATATTAGGTGCAGATTTTATTAGTAAGACTGGAATGATTCTTGACATCTACGAGCAAGTATTTTATTTCAGATTTGACCGTACAAGAAAACATAAATTTGATAGTAATGAAGAAAAACGTTGTTCATCTACTGCACATGTAAGTCACCAAGATTCAGATTTATCTCACCTAGAACGAAGAGATAGAGTCAAAATAGTAAAACTAATAAAAGAATTTTCCTCGGTTCTTACACCAAAACTAGGACTGACGGACCTAATAGAGTATAAAATTAATCTGAGTGATCAGAAAGTAATACGACTACCTCCGTACAAGTTGTCGCCCCCCAAGATGGAAGTCATGCGAAACCATATCAATAAGTTATTGGATCAAGGAGTCATAGAACCCTCTACGTCCCCATATTCTTCACCCTCCTTTTTAGTACCGAAAGGACCAGATAAACACCGACTAGTTGTAGACTACAGGCAATTAAATAAAAGAATAGAATTTGAATCAATCCCTCTTCCAGACATCCATAGTGCGTTTCATTATTTTACTAAAGCAATGGTTTTTACGGTAATGGATCTAAATCAAGCTTTTCACCAAATACCTCTTTCAGAAGAATCCAAACGTCTAACCGCGTTTGCAGTTCCTTTTAACTTGTACCAATTTACTAGGGTACCCTTTGGAATATCTCAAGGAAGTTCCGTATGTAGTAGACTATTGGAGAAGATATTTCACGACATTAAATTTAAATATGTGTACCACTATTTGGACGACATCGTAATATACAGTGAATCAATGGAACAACATCTCAGACATTTGCGTGAAGTGTTATCTCGTTTACTAAGAGCAGGATTAACGGTGAACCCAAATAAGGTAAGTTTTGCTGTCCCTCAGTTTTCTTTCTTAGGACACATAGTGAAAGCGAATGGAAAGGTAAGCATTGACCCCGAACGTACCCGTGCTATTAGAGAATTTGCACCCCCACGAGATGCAAAAGGTATAGCCCGATTTTTAGGTATGGTGAATTATTTCCACAAATACATTCCCCATCTTGCCGAAATAGCAGCACCCCTAAACTCCTTACGAAAGAAGGGAACAAAGTTCGAATGGAGCTCAATACATCAAAACGCGTTTGAGCAACTTAAAGAAAGCATTATATCTCCCCCAGTTTTGCAATTAGCTGATTTCACAAAACCATTCGTCGTGCAAACCGACAGTTCCAGTGTAGCGTTAGGTGCAGTGATATACCAAGAGATAGATAACTGTAGACTACCAATTAGTTATGCATCACGAACACTGAGCGATCAAGAAAGAAAGTATTCTGCATATGAATTGGAATGTTTAGCAATTGTTTTTGCATTCGAAAAGTTTAAACCCTTCCTAGAACATAAAGAATTTCTTTTAGAAACCGACAATCAGGCGTTATCATGGTTATTGAATCACCCTAAACAATTAGGACGAATTGGCAGATGGATATTGAAATTAAACTGCTACAAATTCAGAGTGCAGCATATTAAAGGTACTCAAAATGTAGTCGCCGATACCCTGTCCCGTATGTTCCAGTCACCCACTAAAACTTCCGAAAACGTAGTGAAGCCGGAAATAGCAAGTGCGAACGCCGTAATTACTGAATTCCCCCTTGCCTTTACAAACATTGCCCTGTATCAACAACAAGACCCCTTACTGAAGCCTATTATAGAACAACTTACCCAAGGTATTAAATCCGAGAAGTACGTATTGAGTAAGAATGTACTGTGTCTCAAAATAAGAGACGGAAAGGAATTAAGAATAATAGCCCCGGATGTAATTAAGCCCATGCTAATGGAATACTTCCATTCATCTACCATAGGAGCCCATATGGGAATCAATAAGACGATACATCGTATTCGAAAGGAATATCATTGGAACAATATGAACTGCGAAATAGCTACCTTCGTAAAGAAATGTTCATTATGCGCCCTTAGCAAACCCGCCAGAAATACTCAAGTAAGCCAATTGATATCAGAAATCCCAAAGACCCCTTTTTCGAAACTTTATCTAGATTTCTCAGGTCCGTATCCACGATCCAAATCAGGAAATACCATGTTACTGATATGTGTAGATTCGTTCACCAAATTTGTTTGGATGTATCCCATGCGACGAGCATTAGCGTCGACAACAGTTAAAATACTACAGGAAAGATTATTTAAAGATTACGGTACTCCAGTACGTATAGTATCTGATAACGGCCCGCAGTTTAAAGCAAAAGAATTTAGGAATATGTGTTTCAAGTTAGGGATAGACCATATAACCACTACAGAGTATCGACCGCAAGGCAATATTGCTGAAAGGTATCTACGAAACCTCAAATCTGCGCTAATAGCCTATCATGCGAACGATCACACGTCGTGGGACCAAAATCTATCCTGGATTCAATACGCTTTTAATTCAGCTTACCACGAAGGTCACAAGTCGACCCCGTTCGAGTTACTATACAAGTATCGACCAAACCACCCTTTGTCCACAAGATGGAATATACACGATCTGCTGCCTCCGCAAATAACGGATAAGCAGATAAAGCGAATATGGAACAAAGCCCGCTCTAACTTGAGAGCAAGCTTGGAAAAATCCAGAAGATACCACGAGAAAGGTAATCATAGCAACTCAGTCAGGTACCAAGTAGGTGACTTAGTATTGTACAAGACTCACCCCATTAGTAGTGCGATTGATAAGACCACCTCGAAACTATCATTCAGATGGTGTGGCCCTTACCAAATCCAAAAGTACCTAACTCCAGTTACAGTAGCCCTGTGCGAACCTGCAACTCAGAAATATGTGCGGAGAACGCATATTTCGCAACTAAAGTTGTATAAGAAGAAGTGACGGTATAGTATAACCCAAAAAGAAAAGGAATACTAGGCAGTAAAGAAAATTATATTTCTGAATCCACGTAAGAAATGTAAAACGTAGAGTTTGGAAACGAGGCCTGATCAACCTGAGTTCCAGTTCTGCGAAGCATGCATTAATGAATAATCATTAACTAGATGGGTACTAACACTCATTAACTACATGAGTTATATATATAGGACTCACAGAAGAAAAGATAGAATTCTAAATAGTAAAGATTTAGAAAGTTACTCTATAGAAGAGAGAGTAAGACAAAAAAAAAACCGGTAGTAAAATTAAGTGATAGAGATAAGAAAGAGTTTTGTGTTTTAATTGTGTAAATATTTAGTGTAAATAGTATGGAAAAAAAAAGGTAGTTCATAAGAATATAAAGTGTACTGTGTTGTAACTATAGGTAATAACTAAGTGTACAACAACTATGTGAAAGAAATTACACACACTAACCCCAAAGTAGTTTAATAAATAATAAATAATAAAGTGAATAATAATAATTGATTTAAATACTAGAGCTAAATAAATCCTAAGTTATACTAAAATTGTGTGAAGTGTAGAAGTAAGTAGGAAAAAAGAAAATAATTATAAAAGTACAGTTACACATTGTAAACACTTCGCAGTGGTGGCCAGTAAGAGAAAATTAAAGCGTGTTCAGTAAGGTAGTAAGCAGCCGCCCACCCTCTCTATTGTGATAAACCGGTGCTAGCCTGAACAATTGAAAACCACCCCTAGTGTGTATTACAATGAACAATGCATTATGTAAAGTATCTCCCCTCCCGCATAGTTTGTTTAAGTATTGTAAAAAGAGATAAAAGAGAATCATATTCGTGAGATTCCGCTTCTCTCAAACCAGTGATCTAAAGTGGAGTATGGGATCCTCTTTAGATCACATTAGAAATAAGTTTATGAGATATAATCAAGTAGTGATTATAAATGTAACGTAACAGGTCACAACGACGCCGACTGAAAGGGTAATGATAGGGCAGAAATGTGCCAAAGATCATTAATAAATGCTGAAAGCTAACTTCCGTAGTTAGAGTAAGCTGGTGTCAGTCGGGCCGGGATGTTGTGAGTTACGGATAAGTAGGGATCATTCCAATCTAAGGTTTGGAAATTAGTATTAAGATTAAAATGTAAGTTAGTACTTAAGAAGTAAGAAAAAGGGAATTTCACGAAGGCGATCATTTAAATGAACAGTGTCATTTAAAGAGAAATAGGAAAAAACAAACTGTGCACTAATAATAAATAACTTCACACACTGACACTAATCGTACTCCCAGTCCCAATAGTGAGTTAGACTCAAAAAAGCTTAACCGTAGCGTGCAATTTAAGCGGTGGAGTCTGTGACGATTTAAATTGTACCAATAATCAAGAAAATAAAAATTTTTAAAAATTAAGGTTGCGAGCTCTTAAGCCATTTAAATCTCACGGGATTAATATAAAATACCTGTATGTACTCAGTATGAGAGGAAGCAGTAATTAGTTAGTTAGAAGATACTCTAATAAAAAGATAAATTGTAAAGAGTTATTAATATCGTATTTAACCCTTTGCTTGTAAGCAGGCGCTGTCCTGTTGATTCCAGACTCGACATGCTTTCAGAGTCTTGTGTGAGTTAGAATAAGATAAAGAAATTAATGTTAATAATAAAAAAATCTGAAGACATAAATAGTCGCTAACATAACTGATATAAATTATGTATATTTGTTTAGGGATAGTTTGTATAAATAAAAAAATGTTAATTTAAATATAGTTAGGAACTATATTCTCGCGCGGAAATTGTCCCACTAACTTTTACCCAGTACCAGGCGAAGGGAGCGGAATTTCTCTCTCTTGCAATGGTGACTCCGTACAGTATAGACGTAGGAGCTGTGCGCTTAAAATATGTTAACGACATTTTGTCTCACCTTACGATGGTGTACCAGATGTAGCTGTTTAAAGCATCTGGATGTGTTAATTAATATAGTCATGTAAATAGACAAGAAATTTAAAGTAAAGTAAAAAATCGAAACGTAAAAAAGGAGTGTAACACAAGATGACTTAGTGCTCCAACAAATAACAACAATTCCAAAGTCATACCCGGAGATGTGAACTATCAGAAGCCACAAACTCTACTGCACGTGACAGAATATGCAGATCAGGACATCCGAGAATCTACAAGATCATCGTAGATATCTACACTACATATTGTTCAACCTGCGAACTTTTGGAGCCCTTTACAGAGGAAGGCCAGACCGAGATGACGACGTAGCTGTTCCTGTTTCCCAAGACGGATACCCTAGGACGAGTCTTCTGCATACCAATTAAAAGGTGACTCGATAGCCTGTCTATCGAGGGTTACTAATATTTGTCACACAACACTTCTTGAAAGAGACTTTTCAGAAACTATTAACTTTGTAAAGACTTATAAATTAAATCTAAGAATTTCATGTAACTATTCTAACTTCATACGTTGTAACAGTTTATATGCTAATGTAGAGTAATATAATTCAAGCAATGATACCATTCTTCCAATGGTAGAATAAAGAAAGTCTTGCAAGCTAATATCATGAAATGAGTATAATTAAAAGCCTTAATTACAGAAATACAGAAAGTTGACCCGGATCCGAGGTATAGATATATAAAATCAAGTTTGATCTCAAAGTCTAAAGAAACCTTTCAAATAACCTAATAATTGAATTAGTAAAGTCATGGGATCTGTCAGTATATGTTTTTTAAGTGTTAAATAAAAGAGAAGTCTTCTTGTTACACACATATGAGGAGTGCTTAAATCAATTGTATACCTTGCCACTGTTTCCTTACACAAAGTAAACAATTACACAGTTAGTAAGTAATTTGTTACATTAATTATTTGTGATCAATTCTGTTACAACGTAGGCAGCCCATCTAATTAACGGAGTTTAATTACGAGGGGTTCCCTGGATTTGTAACGCAACGAAAAGCAGTTACAGTGTGACCAGTTAATGGATTTGTTTTATTTACTGTTTAAAAATCGCAACAAACAAACAAAAGTTGTAGTAAAGTTAATTTAATACGAAACATCAAATACTGAGACACTCTTACATTGAACTGTTGGCTTATAATCAACGTTTTTTTCAATCGGCGTAAGAATTCTACTACGTAGGCCTATTCACAAACAACGATGATTAAACGTCGTGATAAAAAAAATACAAAAATACACTTCTCATGTTACACTAAATGATCAGACAACTCTCACATGACTATACAGACATTCTGCACATTCGCGTAACACATTACTGTGTGAACAGTGTTAACACCCCGCTGACAAATATCGTTTCAGACTTGCCACGCGGGTTTGTTTACACCAGGATTGAACTAAGAACGGAAAGAGTATACTAACTCTTACGTAATGTAGAGGACTTGTAGATGAAATCCTGACAGGATGAAGAGAATTTAGTTGCTATGCAGTGTGTGTGTGTGTGTGTGTGTGTGTGTGTGTGTGTGTGTGTGTGTGTGTGTGTGTGTGTGTGTGTGTGTGTGTGTGTGTGTGTGTGTGTGTGTGTGTGTGTGTGTGTGTGTGTGTGTGTGTGTGTGTGTGTGTGTGTGTGTGTGTGTGTGTGTGAGACTTTTGAAGATTGAGTTACAATTGATCTTTTTTGAGGATATAAGTTGTTGTTCTCCCAAATATATTATACGCGTTAATTTAATAAATTAGATGGTGGTGCGGTAATATAACAAGTTTGAAATGCTGTTGATCTGCTGGAGGTTCTTTTCTTAGTATTTGGTGAAGCTTTCAAACATATAGTAAAATAGAATTCAGAAGCACGATTCAGCAGTTTTTCAGCTAAAACATCCACCTATCTGTAATATTAATGACTGATCTGAGTGTCCCAATTGGTTGAAAGAATTTTAATTGTTTTGGACAGCATCAGGATTATGTAAATAGGATGTTATTTATCACAAGACGTTAGTATGTTGATTTATTCTATGGGACGGGGGGCTGATGACTTGTTCAACGTTTTTCAAATGTCTTACAAAACCACAAAATCATATAAAGTGTTGTCTATTTTGATTGTAAAAAATTTGTTTTAAAATATTCATTTTTTAAGCCATATTCAGAAATAAGATACCAGTGTTGATAGATTAATAAACATTCCATATTATTTGGCTGGTCTTTGTGTTAAATGCAAAACCAGTTTTATTGAAAAATGCAGTGATAAATCTTAAACAGGTCACTGGACTGACAGATAGATTTGTGCGTCTGTGTACCTATAGTCATTTACCTACTGGAAGTTACGTATTTTATGCCATCTTCCTTGTTTTCCCGATTGCCATGCAGCTTATATGACCATCTTATTCTTTGAATTCAAAGTAAAATTTCCCCATTTTCAGATCGTCTCTTATTCTTTCACACCCGACTCAATTACTTATTTGTGTTTTAGTTGTTTCAGGTCTCAAAACCTTCATTTCACCTGTTTCGAAACGATGTTTTGTGTTCATCGTGATTTCTGGTTTGTATGAGTTATTGGTGTGGTAATTGAATCGTATGTTATTAGTGTCCCATCTACGCTTAAATATTTATTTTCCTCAGTCATCGTGCAACTCTGTTTGCTTTCTTTGTTTGGTAAAGTACCTCTTCCTTCATCATCATCACTTAACGATTTCGTTACGGCTATCGCCGTTTCTCGCATCTTAGCTTCCATCGACGCCACTCGTCAAACAGTCCTCTCAGTCCTCTCGTCAAACAGGTCGCAAACAGTCCTCTTGCACTCGTGGCGTCATCAAAATCTTTTGTTAAGGACGGTCCAGGTCTTCCTGTTCTCCTCTATTTAGTGGTGTCCATTCTTAAGCCTTGTTTAGATATCTCTCCCTTGACTTTTGCTTTTGGTGTCCAATTTAACATTTTTACCTCCACCGTTTGTACTGTGTCTACGCCAATCCCTATTTCCGTTCTTATATTTAATTCTTAATTCTATTTAATCTAGTTCGTCTACACCATCGTTTCCAGTAATCCGTCTCTGTGTCTCTGATCCTGGATTTATTTCTTTTATTTATCTCTCACAATCCTGCCCCAAATAAGCCTATAGCCTGTACTATGATTTTATACATCCTAATTCTATTACGCTTTGTAATCTGGGGTACTCCATTCAACTGCCTTGTGGCTGTCAATTGCCCCACTGTTGACTTTATTTTTTCATTACTAATACCATAAGCTCCTAATTACTTCAAGTTACTCGTAGCTCTTATAACTTTTCTCCCTAAACTTTAACGTTTCTATCTCTTCCTTTAAGCTTTCCTAAGTAGTAAGGTTTATGACAAAGTAGTTGAATTTGCAACTTTCCCACCAATGATACTAGTATCAACAGGCAATGCATATACAATATATATTGACATAATACATTGTATATATACAATATAGTACACAGTATACATTGTAATAGTATACACAGTATATACAGTATACATTCTAGTCTTGTTTGATGGTTAAACGAGTCAGACATGTCTATTATAACCTATTATATTGTCTATTGGTTTCGTAGCCATTTTTGGTTGTAACACAATTTATACAAAAAAAAATACCTCAAATACCAGCAACACCGCTCTTATGTATAAAATTATAACATATACACAACGAAAATATATATATATAAAATAAAACGGAAAACGTAAGCACGTAAACGGCATCGGAAAATATTTAGAGCTATGTAACTGAGACAAACGAAATACTGCCAAAAACTGACGTTTTTAACTAGAGAGGTTCAGCGTGTGAATCAGATGGGTTAGCTCCACCTAAGATGACCGAATCATATACGTAACATGAATAGAGGCAGTTGCGTTAAAACCAGACTCCCCACACTGAGACCATGCTGAAAGCACTAAGCGTTCGGCTATTAGCGGTCCTCAAAATAACACTCATATAAGGCAAGTTTACTTTCACGCTATAGAAGTGACATCGACAGTTTAATTAAGCTAGTCCGAAGGCACGCAAATACCTGAGTTCTAAGTACGGCACTGAACAATATGTTAAGTACAAATCCTGTAACATTAAAATGAAATTTTATAATAAAGAAACTGAACCCGTGTTATAAACACAGTGCTACGACGGTATAGTGATCTAGTGAATGACTGGCTTCACTAACTTTAAGTAACCTTTCTCGTCTATTTTAAACATTTCTGCAACGATTAATTTTGGAAAAACGATTCGAAACTTTACATAATTAGCTACATACACCATATCAAAAATAGACATTATATACATTATATACTTATAGACATTGAACTATTTCTCACGATTAATTGCCTTAGAAAATGTCACTAATGTTTAATAATGAATAAATGTAATTTTTTCTTACCTCAGTAGGCTACTGTATTTTTATATTATTTTTTCTGCTGCACTACTAATGTCGTCACATTATTCTTCTCTACTTCATTCCATTTGTTTGCCACTAAAATACGTGCATCAAGTCATAAACATAGAAATGCATTTCATATAAAAAACACATTTAAGTTGCAAAGAACAATTATAAACACAACTGTAACATACTATTTTAAAAATATCTGATTTTAATATTTTTTAAATTAAAGTTTTTATAACGAGACAATAGCGTTTTCCTTTAACAATAACGTAAAATAAGATACAACATAAATTGTCGATAAGCAATATCAATGGTTACTATGACAACGAGTCTAACAGACGTTTGCAGACAACTTTGTTTAGAACAATGTTAAGGCTTTCGTCCAGTGGAAGAGGCAATTTGCGAATTATAATTCTGACGAATTCGTGAAAGGCATTAGTTGCAAATCATGGGAACGCTAGAGTCCATTGTCAGAGTGTTCAATCAATTTCTGACATTCCGGCCATGGTATTCGTTGGCGATGCTCATGATCTGTATGCTTTGGAAAAACAGTTCTACTGAATAGAATTGGGCAGACGTAATGCAGCATATGTAGAAAACGAAATTTTGTTGAAACAAAAGCAGGTTGGAGAATTTTCTTGTTTGTAAAGCGACTGAACAAAATAATTAGAATCAGATTTTTAACTTTTTCCACATAAAACGCGAAATATTTTGATATAAGCTTGACATAAGCAGCTACCAGTTAGGGAAAATCAATAACTTTTGAGAGGCGGTTCACCTCAAGAACGACGGCTGTATAAATAAGGTAAGTGTTACAAAAATAATGAGTAAAATATACCAGACTCGTCCATATCATTCGGCATCTCATCCCAGAAGTCGTTTTGAACACTTCACACACTTATCAATGGATCTGAGAATTGGACTTTATCGAAATCCCAGGCCAGTCGTATTCAAGCGAGCGAAGTGAGATTTCTTAAACACTTGGCAAGATATAGGCTACTCTTCAAGATTGTACAGGAAATGCAAATATATGGTAGGCACTGAAATGAATATTATGAGTACACTGGATAGAATTGCCCAGAATGGATAAAGGAATGGATGACTGCCGCCGCATCCGCAAATAACTATTGAATTATAAGCCTAAAGGACGGAGAGTTGGAGTGTTGGAGTAACTAGCTGTAGTCTATCTGCTCCGGACCGGAACAAACCATTTTTGGTTTGATGATGATGATGATGATGCTGATGATGATGATGATGATGATGATGATGACGACGACGACGACGACGACGACGACGACGACGACGACGACGACGACGACGACGACAAACCGTAGAACGTTTTAACAATAATACTAATTATACATCAGCATCATCATCATCACTATCGTAAACCCCGTACGTGCTAACATTTAGTTTCACAAATCGCCACCTTTCCACGATCTGATGACAACGTTTTAGAGAAGAGAAAACGCTCTTTTACCTCTTGTTTTCATCCCTAAAGGGCCTACTCACAGACATGTTACAAAGCTTATCTCTACTATAAACTGTAATCGCCAGAACATCTGTAACGAATTAATAATGACATTTGAAGATCTATTTGGGAATCAGAATCTCCACGATGTGTCCTATGTACAGATGAAAGCGAACCTACAGAAATCTGGAAGAGCGTAACAAGTATGAGGTCAAAATTGGCAAATTTTAAGATTGACTTAATATCCTGAAACAGCGAGGGGGATTTCCGAATGCAGTTTGTGGTCCAGACATTTGTAAATTCTATTAATGCTTATGATTAATCTTGTTATTTGAATTACCAGAATTAACACTAACTCTAACAACTAGCACTTGAAAGTGGTCGTGGTTTAGGACTTGACTTGTCGTGGTTTCGGACTTGAAAATGGTGGAAACACTGAAATACGTCGTCCAGAACATTACATTTAGCAGGTTAACAAACAAGCATGACGAAGCTGGAGTAATGATTATGAGTTACAGCAAACCTTGAGTATAAAAGGACACGCCACGAGAGTAGTGTTATGGCTACGCATCTATAAGCAAGAAGTTAATTGAGTCGTTTGGTTTCAGTACCAGATGGTGAAATGGTAGAGAATGAGGGTTCTGTTAGTCTAATATTATGAGATATACATTGGAACATTGCTAACTCAAATCTCAGGAAAAATGGGAAAATTTCGAGTTATAAAATATTCCGGGATATTAAGGTTTAATTCATCAAGGGTAGGATTACTGAAAGTCCAGTTATAGAGGTTTGAGTATGCTGTATAGTGTCCCTAAGCTAGTCCGAAGGCACGCAAATAACTGAGTTCTAAGTAAGGCACTGAACAATATTTGCTCTTGTTGTTAAGTACAAATCCTGTAACATTGAAATGAAATTTTATGATAAACAAACTGAACCCGTGTTATAAACATACATATTTTATTTGACAATTTGTAATGATGAATAAAATGTTAGTACTACACTCAATGAAAAGGTGCCAACGTAATAAAAATACAGTTTGATATTATCGAAACAAAGTTTACAATAAAAACAAAAGTTGTTTTTGGACCTAATAAAAAAATGTGTTTCAAGTTTAAATTTTAAAATGTATGATTTGTTTACTTAAAATTATTTAAAAGCAAAAAGGTAATAGTTTTTTAGATGATAATTCTTTACATACATTCTTTATGATAATTCTTATTGTACCTGCTACTGTTTATTCCATCGATGCATATGTAAAAAGAAGAGTCCTGGTGAGGGTTTTGTGCTTCAATAGAAAAGTAAGTCACCTTTTCTACTGTGGAAACATCTTCGACTTATAAAAGTTTACGCATCTAAATCTGAGTTATAAATGTTTTAATACAACTATCAATTGTAGAGGTCGGTACATACACTATCTCAAGTTACAGAGGTTCAGTAGTGTTTCCAGAAAGTAACAAAACTTCAAATTATTGAGGTCTCTTTTAAAATATTATATACAAACTGTGCAGGAAAGCGAAAGGAAATGACAAAAATTTGAGACATCAAGGAATTTGAGTTATGCCACTGTGCCACTTAAATACTGAAATTTTAGAACTCGAATATTTAGTAACACCGAGATACTTGAGATAATATTTTGCATGTATCTGGTTTTGAATCTCACTTTGGTTGTCTGATTTTAACTAGAAGCTATCGGTTACAAAAATAAAAATTGTTTACACAGTATTTAAATTACAATTTTTAAAACCATTGAAAAAATTGTTTATGATCCTAGACATATACAACTGAAACTTCCTCCATTCTTTCACATTTCGTTTGTGGTTCATTATTTTATTCGGTTGCAACACTGTGCAGTTTAATAAATTTAATATATGGCGTATGCAGAATATGACAAAAACTAACAAAGTGAATTTCAAGTAGAAAGATACGTGTTTAACCGATAACGTGTTTTGTCTGAAGCAACTGATTGAGAAGATAGAAAACAAACAGAGAAACTTGTCTGATGTCCTCAGATCCTCACAAAGCCTGTGGCACGGTATGAATGATCTTGTGGAAACAGCTCAAGAAAACAAGGGTGACAGAAAGCTCAAAACATTTATATAACCAGCCCAAACCCTACACACGAATTAGAAAATGAGCTTTTCTATGGATTCCAGGACAAGAAAACTATGGGTTGCCTCAACAGAATTAGGTATAGTAGAGAAATTATAAAAAAGTGGGAATACAATACTTACGACGCATAGTTGAAAGTAATTTACTACACGAAGCAGAAATCTGATCTGTCAAGGAAGGAAACAAAAACAATTAGAAGCGATGTACATGGATCTTGAAGTGATATCCTCAGAAGAGCTTCAAGATATTCGAAACGAGAAGAAATTTCACATGTTGAAGTCAGAAGAAAAACGGAAATAGAAAGAAATCTGTTTCAAGATATTTAAAGAAATCGTTGAATTTATTTTCTCCCACGTCCAAAAGGGAATTATAAACTTTAAAGTTGTAGTGGACTCCTCGTCATCGTCAGAATCTGTGAAGACCGAAAAAATCCTGGAATGAAGGCGTACTAAGAGCAATGAGTGCACGAGATGTGCAAGACGGAACGTGAAACGATTATGTATATTAGACGTTTGGCGTTCGAAAACGTCGGCAAATGTTTTTAACCGATGAATGTTTACAAAAAACAAGAACCTAATATGTGTTTACCTAAGTTATTGCAGTAATCACAAAAATAGAATAAACCTGCGTCTCTTTATAACTGACCATATCAATTGTTCAATAAATATTTAATGGTTCGACAATTTCAATAAAACTGAATAAATAGTTTAGTAAACATTACACTTATATAAAAAAGTCTGGTATGGCCCAGGAAAATGTAAACAGAAATTTTTCTTATTAAACTAAAAAGAAGTCATAAAGATAACAGTTTTACCTTGACCTTAAAGACGACTGGAAGAAGTCCAGTTGAACACTGTTTTTTCCATTCTTCAAACTAAAGTCTTAGTTAACCTCTGGTTTTACAATATATCATATTATTCTTCATTACTTCTTCACCAGTTCTTTATCAGTTTGGAGTACTTTCTCTGTTTACTGTTTCATTCTGAATGCTATTTTCTCACGGTCAATCAGTAATTTTCTGTTCTTTTTTTATACTTTTACATGTTTTCCTTTTTTGTTTTATGCCAAATAATTTGATCTTTCTTTCTTATATTTTGTGTTGGGCTTATGTTATTTTTATACATTTCTCTTTCATGTCCCACATTAAAACATTTATAGTTTTTCTTGTGTTGGTTCATTGTCTTCTATTACCGTGGTTTATTTTAATAATTCATTGTGCTATTTGGCGACATTTGTTACGTCATATTTAATCCGTATTTGCAGTGACTTCTTTCCATGATATACGTTACTAAATATAGATGGCTACGCACTAACCATACCCGCCGGACGTCATGACGGACAGCAAGTCAAAAACGACAGTGCGTAGCTTTGACATCCATCCGCACGTCGTGTATTTTTGAAGGATATGCACGACGAAAAATGAGTCCAGTAAGACCATCAGCTCAAGCCGCACGACGTGCGGATGGATCGTGTGTAGTGTTGACGGATGTCAAGGAATCGTGCATGTTTGATCATGCGTACGCTTGCTGTCTATCAAATCGTCATTTTCGAGAAAGTACAGTACATGTTTTTAGAGCACATTCGTTTAATAAATGTTTACTGTTTAATTTTACGTTACATTCATTCTTTAGTTTATATTTAATAAGTAACGATTAAGATAAAATTTCAGTTTAATATTTAGTTTAGTTTATTCTTCGTTTACACAATACATTGAAATATCATTAGCAGTTATTATTTTAAATATTGTAATTATTAATTTATTTTAATTACAATTCATAATAGTCCGTAAAATAATATTAAAAAATAAAAGAATGACAGCGTTGCAAGATATGATGTCTGTGCTAGGAGAACAATTTTTTAATTTTAATACAAAAACAATAAATAAAATGATTTTTACAAAACACAACGAGAACTAAAGACCGTCTGGCACGCTGCACGAGTTGCACGACAGTGTGGTGCGCACATCCATCACCGATGTCGGGCATGCTGGACAGCGGCGATGGATAATGCGTAGCCGGCTTATCTGTACCATATATCTATACGTTGTCAAATATCTTTAGTTGTCTTCAGTTCGCCTGACGGTAGGCTCTACTAAGTTCCAGCCGGTCTCAATTTTACATGGAACAAGCAAGAACAACAGACAAATCCTTCCTTAGAACAGGATATCAGTGTTAACGGTGTCTAATAAGATTTACAACAAATCAATATAGGCATAATATTGAATTGGATAATGCTGACGATGACGAAGACAATGATTATAAAAAGACAGACAGGCGTGTGTTGACAGCGACTCGTCATCAAGCTCGTCATAAATTATTTTGAGATAAAAAAAGGGAATCTGAATAATGAATTGTCCTATCTCTTACCTATCACGTTAGTTTATTAACGCTAAATTATATATTTCACTGTTTTAGAAGAAATTACTTAGTCCAATGTTGTTTCTTTAAACTAAAAATAGTCTTAACCAAATCTGTTACAAAATTTTTGTTTACTCTTGCCTTTAATTAAGAAGTGAAACTTCGTTTGCTTTATATCTAAAGTAACCAAGCTAAAATATTCATGTTTTCGTTTGTGAAACTCAAAGCTTCTGTAATTACAACCAAAGTCCCGTAATATTCTCTAAAAGCAAATAACAGGGAATACTCTGTTAGTTTACTGCGTCTGATACATTAGGAGAGGTTCTATTCAACACATAATGTCAACATCACCAAGCATTCAGTCGTTTTCTCCATACATCAAAAAAGTAACTTCACTTTACACACTGACATTTCAGATTAAATAATCCAGACTGATCTGTTGAGTCTGAACCGACAGCGTGCTGAAGCCTTTGAATAATGTTTGTAGGTAAGCTGTAACGCCCCACGATCATTTGAAGCTCGTCATAGCCATGGCGTTCTAACAATGGTGATCGTTACACAACATGAATCCTGCATCCTATATTTTGTTAAGAAGTAGTAGCCATTGTGCTTACTTGTATTAAACAGAAACGATGGTTTTATTTTCTAATTTCAGATTTAATTAAACAACAAAAAACTTTATTGCCGTTTAGAATTGACCATTACTGTAAAACCTTCCGGTTTTAAAGCCAAGAATCGTTATACTGCGCATACGTTTTGACCAGTTACTTCTTTATTTAACTGGAAGTAAAGTCAGTGTTTACAGAATTTAGATAACCAACGGAATGTTTGCAGCTTTCGTAATTTAGTTACAAGTGGCACATAGTATTTGTTAATGAATTATATATACACTTCATTATTTTTTATTATACACAATATTATACACAATAATTTTTCAACTTAAGCCGTATTTGCTACAAATCCAATATATTTAATAATTATTATCAGTAAACTCGACAAATAATTATGATGATGACGACTGCGGCAACGGCGATACCTCGTTTTTAAAATGAGAACTTCATAGACGTCACTATGGTGCCCGGCTCACTCCGGTACACCTCGCGCTTCTATTTATTAGAAAATGATACGAAAAATATATCTGCAACCTTAGCACATTGACTTTTCCGAGTGATATGGGTTACGTTTCCATATTAGAAGAACTGCGGATAAAATGGATTACTAAAATGGATTAGTAAGGCATACCAATGCTACTCCATACATAAATAAGCCAGAAATCTAGATACAAAGCCATATTGTGAAGAACTCGCTAAATTTATACTTCCCACAAGTTTCAACACGGACTACGCAAAAGGCTTAGTGTAAATAAAACAGTTAAAAAACATTTGTAAATGTTTAACTGTAACATTTATTCTTGCCCTGTATAAACTCACGCAAGAAAGCAGCCACATTTGCAGCTTCTACGGTGACTATATTACTGGTGCTTAAATATTATAAGCAATAAAATGTACGTGTCACATCGATTAGTTCTTCATGGTAACGCTACCTTGCAAACAGATCATTGTCGTACTTCATAAGTGCCCAGTTATTAAAAAGACGAACGTGCAAAATAAATTACTTGCCACACCAAATAATTTTAGGTTATACATATTATAGTGAACATAATATATAATAACATCTAACATGTTACAAATAATATAAGCAAATCTGTCAAAAAAACTCTAATGTTATTAGGCAGTCTTCTAACGAAATGTAATTTATATGATTAATAGTAAGACGAATATTTTAAAGGAAGTAAAAGAGAAAAAAGGCTTTACAAAAGTAATGGAAAAGATGTAGATCAAATTTCTAGCCCGTAATTTATTCTAAAAGTTTTCAATGACACCTGTTGGAGAACGGGAGGTCGGCAGAAGATAAAATATGTGGACAATTTGAAATTATGATGTAATCAAAATAAAAGCGGAGAACAGGTATTGCTGATTACAACGACAAAGCCTGAACTTGAGATGAAAGTAAATATTATTTATCTTTCTAAAGTCGAATCTCAGTAGATTTTGTAGATTGCATCAAAAGCTATCAACAAACACTAGAAAAATTAGTTTTTTAAACTCATTATTAAGGATAGTTTATTTCTTTTTAAGTCTGAGTAAGATGTTAAACCTTAAATATATGAAACGCATCGGAAAATGAAAATCTTAGGCAAATAAAACATAAAGAAGCGGCCCAAGTAAAGACTGGACAGTGTGACATAGTACCACCACAAAGTGAAATCAGTTACATCGCCCGGTAATTTTAGTGGTGACGAATGAAAGCGAAGAATGGCATAAAAGTTACACTACAGTCTTACTAAACAAATACTGTAAATACTCAATTTATTGGTTGCTAGACATTTGAATAGCAATGAATTTTTCAAATATGCAGACGTCTCTCGTAATTTTGTAGTATTAATGCATTATGAGTAATGAAAAAATAAAGTATTCATGACAAAACGGTGAATTCGATTTCCCATAGGAAATCAGTATTTGGACTCTGGGTTTGTTTTAAAATCTAAACAACACAAGTTTCTGTTTTCAATTTCTTTTTTCCTCTCCATCTCTCTCTCTTCCATCCTCTATCACTTCACTTTCCCTTTTACTTTAGCTTTCTCTCTTACTACCTCTCCCACTCCTACTTTTCTGTCTCTATTTATCTGTCTGTCTGTCTATCGTCTACTGTCTTTTGATGTCATTTTCGTAGTGTGTTCCTAACTTACCGTCGTATAATCGGTAGACCAAGTGCAGAATACTCCGTCCTGTGTGCCCAACAGGATCGCACAGTAACGGTGAGCTGTGCTGTTAGCTCTTAAACTTTTAATGCCAGTTGTATATAAGGTTGTGTGCTTTAGACCGTTTGTTAAATCTTGTGCCATGCAAGAAAACTTTTTTTCCTACCTATAATACTTGTTCCTGCTTCTGGCCCCGATTACTTGTTATTTTCTCATTTCACTAATCAACATGTAGTCTTTTAAGAATTGAGCCGTAGACTCTTAAGAACTCACATCATCACCAATGACGAAACAAGGAATAAGAAGGTGATAAGGTGACATTACGGAAAGCAAAAAATACGTTCCACGTAACTCTTTCTTTACAATATTTCTTTTATACTACGTTTTGTGTCTTTTCCAGTACCTTTAATGTTTTGTTTCGTTCTCTTAGTGTATGTCTACATATTTTTTAAATTACTCCAGTCCTTTTCAACGTTTCTGGCTATATGTAAGTGTTCTTTCTACTTTGTTATTATCTTACGAACGTAATGTTACGACGGTCACACCAATCGTCGTGTTCTTCAATGGAAACAGAATAACTGACACCAATGAAGTTACTAACTGTAAACTTTAATTAGACACAAACAGCAGTTATAAATCATTCTTACACAATAATTAAAGTTAAATGCGTCTAACAATATATTTCACCATACTATAGTTTTGCTCTAATTAACACAATAATTGGTTCTCAATAAACCGCAACAATCACTGCGAATCGCACTTGTAAAGTCGTCACGTACAACTGACTGGGCTGCTTTGAAAACCGCTATGTATGGCCTTTACTGGACAACGCATGCTGCGCTACAGCCAGCTTCTGAGTTTGTCCAAGACGGCAATGTCTCCGGTGTTCAGCGATGCGGGTTTTGATGCTGTGTTTCGTAATGCCAATATACAGTTTACCGCAGGAGCAAGTTACTCTTTACACAACTCACGAAAAAGCAAGCGGATCCACCAAACGCGGGCGTTGCTGAATTTTCTGTGTCTTTAAGAGAACAGTACGCACACCGCAACTTCCCGATGCGGTCGGTCACACTCCTCACATAGGGTAAGAACGCTGTGTCGATTACCGACGAGATCAATACACACATGAATCTCCGGCATTGGCTTACTGTTTATTTTATTTGTTCATTTCCGTTTAGTTGGCTTAATGACTCTTGACAAGTTGAGAGGGTTGCGGAATCATGGCTCTGTCGCCGTTTGTCAGCTGGGTAGTGGTATGTTCACAGATTCTTTTGTATAGTTCTTTCGGATTGTACAAGAACGGCAACTAGGTTTAATACTGTTTGCTGCATGAGAGTGTACAAAGGATATTTATGTACACTGTAATTTGAAACTATTCGCCTTGTTTGAGTCATTAGTGAACTATTTCCCTCTGTTCAGAAGAGTGGTAAGTATACAGAAGCTGTATTCTTCCATTTAATACTGTTACGACGGTCAAACCAATCGTCGTGTTGTTCAGTGGAAACAGTATAACTGACACGAATGAAGTCACTAATTACAAACTTTAATTAGACACAAACAGCAGTTATAAATCAACAAACCACTCTTATACAATAATTCAAGTTAAATTTGTCTAACAATAAATGTCACCTTATTACAGTTTTACACTAATTATCACAATGATCACTTGACACTAAAACGCAACAGTAACTCTGAACCGCACTTCTAAAATCGCCGGGTGTAACTGACTGGGCTGCTTTGGTATCCGCCTCCTTGCAATTTAGTGAGCTAACGGATCTCGATGTCGGTAAGCTAGTCGAGTAACGTCTGAAAGGGAGGTTACGTAATTCTGCCGCGTAGAATGATGTGTAAACGTCTGGACAGCCTCGCTCGTCGCGGCGTGTCAAGTGTTCCTTAACGTAGCACTATGTTGTAGGGGATGAATTTGGTAGTAGTGAAATCGATTCGTGGAATGCTTTGTTCTGTTTGTCAACTTCAGGGATAAAATATCTCAGCTTGTTCCTACGCCGCGACCCTAGTCCACACAACCTCCACTGTCCTACAGTCGAGTTTGTACAGGACCCAGTATAGGTACACGTCTACCAACCTTTCACGAGATGAGACCATGCGCGTGATGATATTCTTTATTTCTATCGATTACGAGCAAGATTTCCAGTTCACCTCTCTTATTCATATATTAATATTACGGATAATTTCTTTAATTAAGAAAGTTGTGTTAGTGGTTATAATTACAAACAGAATTATCACTGTTGCACACCATTATAGAAAAATTATTCCGATTAGCCCTTTCAAGCTTCTCAGCTCATCGTCAGATCGGAAATCTGACGTCATTTCCGATCTGACGATGAGCTGAGAAGCTTGAAAGCGCTAATCGGAATAATTTTTCTATAGTGGTGTGCAACAATGATAATTCTGTTTGGGATAATTTCTAGTCGTTTACTCTTTATGCCTCCCTACGCACCTTATGCTTTAAATTCACCGAACCAAACAAGTGATTATTCGCTGTGGAAGACAACGATTAATAATAAAACGACAATAGTAGCATCTACCACTAATTACAACAAAGAGTAGAAGATGGGCAAGAGATAATTAAAAAAGGCTTAAAAATTGGTTAACACCTTGAGAACATATTTAAACATTTTGAGCTAGACATGTCGCTGGAAGGAAAAAAAAAGATCAAACGATTCCTAGAAAACCCAAGGTATCTTCTACCCAACGATTCCTATCTACCAACTAGATATACTTGTCAAAACTTATACGCTCAATGAAATTATGAGCGCTATTTAAAAGGAAATTAATTCCAAAAGGGCAACAGGCTTTGACGTTGTCACTGAAAAATTATTAAAATTTATTAGAAAATCATTAAAGTGCATATTTTATATCTTTAATGTTATTCTATGATTTTAATACTTAAAGTTGTTTGGAAAGTAGCCATAATAATTATGCTTCCTTAATCTGGGAAAAGTCACATCACAGAAACAATAGAATAAATCTGCTCAAGGGCATTTAAAAGTTTTTTAAATGTTAACTTCAACTTGTTTGAAGTCAGTAATAGGAGAAAGAAAAATTACACCCACTATCAATTTGGTTTAAGGTTACAGTACATATCGGGAAAGCAGATTCAGAAAGCGGTTAAAAAAGTAAATAGCGATATACAAGAAAAACGATAGTGCTCTAGTGAGGCATTTAACAAAGTTTGGCTTGAGGCAGTTTGTTAGAAATTTAATAAAAAATTACCGTACGTACATAAACCACTTAAATGTCTGGCAGACACTATTTACCCAACAGTATGCTGTGCAAACAACACAAAAGCCTACAATATCGGGCGTATTGAGCTCATTACTATACATGTGACCTTCCACAGACCAATCAGACTACACTGGCAACACTTGTTAATAATATATCTATTCTGTCCTCACTTACTGACCGTAAAATTCACACGAGCAACCTACAACAAAAACAGGCCCACATACAGTCATGACTAAAAAAGTGACAAACAAAGGCTAATCAGGAAAAATCTGTCAAGTGACATTCGCCAACAGAATATATACTGTTCCCTTATGATCTTTTGTAACATACAGAGTACGCCAAATATTTCGGTAAACATCTCGATGGCGTCTAAAGTCAAAATAGGCCTACTAAATAAATGGAAACAACTAGGACTAAAATTGACACATCTGTACTGTATACAAGGCAGCCACTACTAACAATAGGAAACAAGAAATATATAAGAAGCTATTTCAAATATATACAGTATTTCAAATATACTAACAGAGGCTATAATTTTGAAAGAGTAAAAGGTTTCGTATATCTGGGGATATATGTCGATGCTGATAACAACTGCACAAAACAGAAATTGAAAGAAGAATTCTGGCTGCTAATAGAAGCTATTACGGACTGAATAAACGTTTTAAATCAAGACTATTAACCACAGAAACTAAAGCCATGCTTTATAAGACATTGGTAAGGCCTGTATTCACATATAGCACTGAGTGCTGGGTATTCAAGCAAATTGATGAACAGAGGCTGGCTGTGTTTCAAAGGAAGTTACTGAGAAAGATTTATGTGCCAATTCGACAGGACGGAGTCTGGAGAAAGAGAAATAATAATGAATTTTATTCTAAGTACAATGACGTTACAGTTTTCCGATTTGCAAAAATAAGTAGATTAAGATGGGCAGAACACGTTCAGAGAATAGATGACGAACGTACGCCAAAAAGAGTTATGAAACACAAGCCAATAAGAAAAATGAAGATTTGGAAGAGCGAACAACAGATGGTTGGACCAGGTCGACAGTGATGCGAGGAAGCTGGGCGCAGTGAATTGGTGGCAAACGGCTGAAGACAGAAATAAGTGGAGGTAATTTCTTTTGGAGGCCAAGGCTAGATCTGGTCTGTAGAGCTAAGGCAGTATGTATGTATGTACGTATTATAACCTCTTCTCTTGAGTTATAACTTAGGGAACCAGTAATAATTGGATGTGCCAATTATACAGGCTGCCTTAGTTGTGAAGCACTGAAAATAATCACAACAAATAAAACAATTCTTATAGCAGGATATTAGGAAGGGGAGACTGTTGATTTATGCACTCAGTTTACTCGGTATTCAGATGACATCTCTTTATTACATTTGGTGATTAAGTTCTCTATTGAAAGTTCTCAAACAATATAGTTTACTATATGATTATATATATAAATTACTCCTTTACAAAGGAGCCTCAAAATATGATGTACATCCTTTTTAATTAATTCCACGGATCCGGGATTAAATATATTAAATGAATAATGGTCACCTTGCCATGTACAATATTGAAACTCTAACCATTTGAAGAATGGTTTTTTATTAATCTTCTAAAACAACAAATATTAGATTACATGTTACCTATAATGTCAGTTTTCTAAAGTCTTTAATGTTATTACCTTTAAAGCATAAGTTTTAAAAGTCTTTAATATGATAATTTAAATTGTCTTTTGGGGATTATGATATTGTAACTCTTAACCATGGAAGACAAGCCTCCATGTCACCTGTGTGTTTCCTGAAGTTGCTGCAGAATTAGTTCTTCGGTCCTCCTGATGTTTCTTGAAGTTCAGTCGTTACCGGAAGTTCAGTCATACTGTGACGGTGAAGTTCTAGAAGTATGTCAAATCATTCCTGGTGTGGTACATTCATCTCAGGCGACTGTAGTTATTCTTAGTAATTCTTGTAGTTAGAATACATAAATAGAAAGTTTGTTTCACTGTTATACACTTCAAATGATTACAGATTAGTTGACTATCACCTTCTTGGTTGTAGTACTGTATAAATTACATAGTCCGTTATTTTATAATATAGAGAGATGTCATCACCACACAAATTTACTTATTTAAATAGTCATTGTATCAAGCTTTTCACATTTTTATATACACGTAGCGAAACAACGCTTTACGCTGCTTACGGCGTGAGCGCTCCATTCCAAGTGGCAGAAATAGTTAAGGGGGAGAGTAGTAATCTCAAGACAATTACTAGGCAACATAAAAGTAGTTCCGTGTTTCTAATTTTAATTAAAGGACTACGGTTGATTAAATACTTAAATAGTGATATTCTTAGTTGCAGAAGTTATCAAAGTACGTAACAATGGTCTTATTTAATTATTTAAATAATAACAAATTTACAATAATACTTAGTTTATTTAGGGGTCAGAAAACAAGTTAATTCTGGTCAGCGCCTGTTTATGCAGGATAAATTAATAAGCTTTACCCTTTCTGTACAATTCCATTCCCTTTTAATTTTATTATTAGACTTATATTAAATATTATTATTATTAAATGATTGCCATAAGATTTAGTTTACAATGTGAGATTTTATTAAGAATTTAAAATTTCTCCGCTTATATATTATCAACTTAATTAATTAACATATTTTTTATTAATGAAATCCGTCACAGTATGTATATGTAAGAAGCTAATATATAAGAAATTTTAAAATCCATATGGGCCTATGGAGTGGCTTAAATGCACCCAGAGTCGATGAAGTGATAAGAATTGAATACAGTGAACGAATTGTAGTTCATCCAAACAATCTGGTCGAGAAATCGATGGACACAAAAGATAAAGTCAGACGACTAAAGTGGATTAAACCTGAATTGACAACAAGATCTGCTACAATTTATTGAGCGACATTATCAAGCAAAGACGATAGTTTGTTATAAATTGTACGTGTACTATCAGCCATATATGTAGTAGGACAAGAAGGGAGCTTACTCCTACGAAGAAAATTAATGCACCGTAAGCTGACTGGACAGACAGATTGTACAATAAAAAAATGGAAAACAAATTGTCAAATCATTTTCGAGGACTGGTCGTGTCTCCTTCGTGTATGTGATTGAATTACTTTGGAAATGACGAATCGCAGTTCAATCTGCTTTTTGCTCTCTGTTTTTTACCTGCTTATTGTTATTGATATTAGTATTTCTTTTTATGTGCTGACTTATGCGTTAAAAACGTAAATTTGTTATTGATTTGTGCACGCCTCTGTGTGTGTGTGTGTGTGTGTGTGTGTGTGTGTGTGTGTGTGTGTGTGTGTGTGTGTGTGTGTGTGTGTGTGTGTGTGTGTGTGTGTGTGTGTGTGTGTGTGTGTGTGTGTGTGTGTGTGTGTGTGTGTGTGTGTGTGTGTGTGTGTGTGTGTGTGTGTGTGTTGATACAATTCTTAACTTAATAATTTACTTGTAAATCTAATATAAAATTGTTTTTTATATTTGTTTGGAAATTAGTTTATTATTTTTGTGATTTTTTAATGTAAGTAAAATTATCTGAGTAATATAATGTATTTAATGTAAGTATAAGTTATCTGAGATGTAAAATTTTTGTCTTTTCGAATCTTATGAGCTTAATGTTTTGTATATCAGGGAAACAGTGTTTGTATGCACATGGTGCAATGCTAATTTGCAATGAATAATAATTTTATTCATTTATAGGTTATTCCAATTAAAGTTCTGTTGTATTCTTCCCTGCCTGGCCAGCATAATACTCGGTTACATTTGAGGCACTTACCTCACAAAGGCCAATATTTTTCTTTGTGTAGGTGACTTTGCCCTTAGCCATAATACACGTGTTTGTTTATTGCAGTTTTCCCTTCGTGTATCATTTTTTTCTTGATATTATCCCATTTTTCTAACTTGCCAATTGGTGTATGATTTTCTGTTTCTAATTTCTGTCTTGCATGTTATATAGTATTTTTTAACATTTTACAGATTATCAAAAAATCATAACGGAGATAATCCTATTATTTTCTACTGCTAGTTTAAGTAGTATGGGTTCTCTCTATATAGAGTAGTTAATTTTATTATTGTTTGTAATTCCAGTTTAAGTAAGACAATTTTCTGGTTCCAAAGTTAATTTTATACTTTTATTTATTTGATTTGTTTCTCGTAAGATATCACTGGGATATCTGTTGCTGTCTATTACTCTCCAGGCAGGGGCCAACCGTGCCACCGCCCAGGGCGGCAAATTTTAAAGGGCGGCAGATTCCGGAATGTTAAGTTTTGAAATTGAGGGAAAAAATAAAATTATTCACTTAATTTCATCACAATATGTAAGGTCAGTTTGAATTACATTATGTATAAAGTCAACGAAGAGTCGAAAACTCGTGAACGAGAGAAGTAATAGCCTGTCGAGACTTTAAAATTTATTCAGGAGTATGGGTTCGCGCCAAATGTTGGTGTCACTTGTAACGTGATGTTTCCCTCTACATAAAGAATATACCCTAACATAAATAATTATCTTATCATAATAACCACGGACACTGTCCGAAATACAACTGTTCGTCACTTTAGATTTTACTTTATTGTGTAACCCCTCTTTGGATGTTTTATGCTTTACAAAAAAAATTGTTTTTTGAGAAAATTTTTTTTTTTTTTTTTTGAAGAGGGGCCACTAGTTATTTAAAACTAGGCTCAAGGCTAGAGAAGCCAAAATGCGCTGAGTCCAGTGGGACGGGACTTGCAATTAAACTCTCGGTTATAACCAACAATAACATTTATTGAGTTCTTGAGTGTGTAGCATATCGTGTAACAATTGGTTTCCTTTGTTTTTTATAAATGTAAATTTGTGTATAAATATTCCCCGTACATACCCCACAAAAGTAACACAAACATAAATCACAAAATAGTATGTATATATATATATATGTGTGTGTGTGTGTACAATTGTTTTCTTTTTTATAATGCAAATATTTTTGTATAAATAAATCTTCCCGTATATAACCCCCAAAAGTAACACAAACATAAATCACAAAAATAGTATATATATATATATATATATATATATATATATATGTAACAATTGTTATCTTTTTGTTTTTTTTTATAATGCAATATTTTTGTATAAATAAATCTTCCCCACACATAACCCACAAAGTGACACACACATAAATCACATAAACAGTATATATATGTAACAATTGTTTCTTTTTGTTTTTTTTTATAATGCAAATATTTTTGTATAAACAAATCTTTCCCACACATAACCCACAAAAATGACACATACATAATTGACATAAATACACATATAAATATAAATATATATATCTCCACCACATCCACATTATAAGTCTCACTATATCAATAACCAACACCCTTATAATTTTGAAAACATAGCCACTCGCCTATATACCCCTTTTTTTTCTTTATTGACATTTGTCTACAGACATCCGAAGGTATAAAGATATCACTAGTGCTCCCACGAATCTGGGCTGGCCAAAATGCCAGATGTAACATTAAAGTGCTCTTAAACTAAGTAAGATAATAAACAATGAGTCAGAAAATTTATAACTGAGGATACTAAATAGGAAAGACGGTAAGCCACCATCTTTCCTTAACCTGGACTGTAATTGTGAATTTGCTGAGATAATAATTTATAATTTGTGTGAGAAATATATTTTAGCAATAGCTTTTAAAAATGTACAATAATTATATGTTCTGATCAGGTATGTAACTTTTAAGAAAACTGGATTGGCCCGGGAACCAACATGTTCCTAAGCCTGGAGCATGCCTATGTCTGCATACAAGCTGCCTATACAGGATTAAACAGGGGCCGGACTGTAACTGAATTAGAAGCTTAGTACCCTTACATAAACCCCACAAATGTAATTTAAATATGTGAAATGACAGTGATTGTCTGAACTAAGTTGACAGGAATTATAGCTAAACCCAACCAGCCGGTGAGGTTTCATCCTGTCACACACGGAACTCCCCCCTTACATACATGGAAATACCAGACCCCTAATACTTGAAATACACCCCCTTTTACCGGAAACTAGAAAGAAAATAAAGAGTGAATTAAATGTAATAGGCCTTGGATGCATGCCAGCCCCCGGGCTTACACTTAATACCAAGTTAGAACATTATCAACAAAGTTCCCCCAAAATCCGCGCACAATTCTGTCTATTTAAAATGGGGCCTGATTAAAACGTTTTAAAGATGATCAAAATGTGACAGTGTATCATTCATGCTCCACAAATGTTATAAGATGTTAACAGCACAGATCCGGGTGTCTGTGTAGATCAAATAAATTATAATAAATGGTTGGAGGTCACCTGGTGATGTTGAAGTTCCTACTTCCAGGGTCTGTGTTGGTTGGACGTGGTCATATTGCTGTCCCCTACTACAGGCGAAGTCGAGAGTCTAAATTACTCGTTCAGGCGGAGATGATCATCCTGAGCCAGCGTCCACATCTAAGACCAGGGGCCCTGCGCATACACAAATAATTAGGACTGGTCCCAACACTTTCTCTCACTCTATAAGGCGTCACGTACATTGGGTAGAACCGTATATAACAATTTGAACTGGCCAACCCGTAACCCTTTACTTGGTTCGTTTTAGTTAAAATTTTAGACTCCCCCAAAACCAACATATAATATTTAAGCATGATTATGCTCCTGTGGGCAAACGTTTGACACACTGTAACCTGTCTATTTATGCACTAGCACGTGTTATTACATTTGAAAAACTATCACATCCGCCAAAATAGCAGAATTTTACACCACTACATTGATACCGACAAATATTGTCTCTTAATTACTAAATTGGTTATATTGAATACTTCAGATACATATATTGGACATGGACTGCTTCTGATATACATGCCACGCGGTTGTAAAATTAACAACTCACTTTCACGCTTACTATATTGAAATGTACATTTTATTTTTTTACGAAACTCATAATATATGTATTAATGCAACTTACCGCAGTTTTGTGCGTGTTTATCTACCCATGGTAGATGATAGAACCTTTACAAAATAGACTCCGCTCTGTCGAAGAGGTACTTGATGTTAACTATGTGAATGACGAAGCGAGACAGAACAAGACGTTAGTTACAACGCAGTACCGCAACCCGGTACCAGGCGAACACCAGAATGCGCTGGCATGGCCCACGGCGACCTGTATTTCGCCGTTTCGTTAAACGTTAAACACAGAAACCGCTAAACAATTGCGCGTTATTAATTATTATTTATATAACATAATAAATATACAGTAGAATACGCCTTATTTTTCGTATTTAATCGCCGGTTCGTAAAACGGCCGGCACAATTGTTTTATAATATCACATTTATTTTTATATTGTAATGTTTTGTTCTTCAAAAAAAGCATTTTTTGTTAATTATTGTGGTCAAAAGAACTCATAAGGGTTATATTTTCAAAACGTAAACAATAGCCTACATCTCTGATATTTTTGAACTCATGCTACCAACTGTTGAGCTATCAATACAACAAGCTTGGTTAATTCATATTATGAGAAATGTTCTTCATTTTAATGGTAAAGAATAAAATTTTAAACGAAAATAAAAGAAAAAGTGAAAGGAATTAATGGTGTATGACGTATTATTTTTTTTATAATTAACATTTTGTCATCAACTTTGAACATTAGTGTTTACTTCAACTCCAGAAGAATAAGTTGGCAGTACTTATGTTGGACCAGCCCGTGCTATTTAAATGATTTAACTAGGTCAGTGAACTCTAATAAGATAAAGAGAACAGATTAGATTAACTTTACGAATAATCATGACTACAAACTTTTAATATCTCAAGTAATTAAAAATAAATAATAGACATTTAGAACCATCTAGTTACATACCAGCGAGCACAAGAAAACCACTCCACCTCAATTACAAACCCAATCACACTACGAATAATCGTATATCATCAATATTTTATTTTTAATCTAATTTTATTACAAATTGGCGTCCAAGACATTAATGATTTTAACCAGAAAATCATTTACTAAGTAAACCACTAATTTACCAAACCATGACCAGTAAGTAAAGACAATTACAACCCCATATATATTTTTTACTATTACAAATTGGCACCAACGAGAGGGGCTTTAAAGAAACGAACAAGTTAAAACAGATAATCGTGTGTTTCATAATTGGCGCACCAACTAGTGAGGCTAGAAGTATTATATGTTATATTATTTCAGTGTATTTTTTAATAATTTGTACTGTTTTAATAATTCAGTATGGGATCCTATCTTACAAAACCAGACTACAGTTTCACACATGCCTGATGCCTGTTCACACCAAACTTTACAGGTTAATGTTTCATGAGTTACAATTTATAAGTCTGTTTTCACATGGTTTCTGCAGTTTAAACTGGAGGAAAGTAGAAGATGTCAGAAGAACTGATATAATACTGAAAGATCCCACCTGAGTTTTCCAAGTTTAGTTTTTATCCGGGCATGTGGTTCAGATACTCAGCTGATGACACTAAGGGTTACTTTCTGGAGCTGCATCCTCATCTGTGGGCTGTTCGTGACTGGTGGCATCGAGGAGCTAGATGCTTTTCTCTGCACGAGAGGATGACAGATGGATGGTCATCCTCCGACACCCCTTCATCGGCTTGTCCGAGAACCCTGGGACTCTTTAGGATTAGGCTTCCATGCTAGTAGAAGTAAACGAATACAGGAAAATCAGGCCGCCAGTCCCAAACGATTCAGTCAAGGGTAAGATGAGAAATGAGGCCGAATAAACTGCGTAGTCTAACCACGAAAACTAAAAACATGCCCGTCCCTGTGAGACCAAATCAGCTGTGCGGGAATGAATCGATTTCGTCTCCGCGCTTGACAAATAGACTGTGCCTCAGTCACTTCACTCGGCGATGCGCGATCACTAAGCAGTGGCAGTCGCGCGAGTTTTAAATGCGGTGGAGAACGTGCGGGTTTTAAAAGCTGACCGCAGTACAGCACAACTGGTGGACCGCGATAAGAAACGAGGTCAACAGTTACACCGAATTTAAACAAATCTTCACGACAAAATATTGGTCGGAGTCCATACAAAATATTGTCAGAGATAATTTGTGCAATGGCAAGTACGACGCAACAAGAGGACAAACACCAACAGCCTACTTTCTGGGTAAAGTCTGTGTAGCCCGACATTTAGAACCCAAGATCCCGGAAGAGTGTCTAATACCAAAATTATCGTACCATTTCGAGGAAGGGATCATACGTGCTCGTATGTGTGGACAAGTGAAAACGATGGGAGGAATGGAAGCCTTCGTAGGAAGTTATGAGCAGGAGGCTTATTATCGAAGGAATCGACGAAGGCCCGAGAATCGAAATGAGAGGCCCAATGAACAGCAACGTGATAACCGACAACGGGTAAATCACGTGAGAGCAAATAACAGCAATAGAAGTCCACCCAACAATCGATTTCGAGGACAGCGTCGGAGTTTAACAACGAACGGACCTACAATAACCAATATCGAAGAGACGACGACAACAGGCGACCACCAAGAAGTCGCAGTGAAGAAAATATATTTAGTGAAAAGTAAAGTAAAAAAAAGTAATAAGACCAAAATACCAAATATGATTATCTGGAACTTAATAATAAATGACTCTAGTAAACTGCATATGTAATGTTGTAAAAAAATAGGTGAAAGCCTATACAGTAGAACTTAAATGGTTTACCAATCAGGAAAATTTATAAACTAGATAAAATTTGATGTAAAAGTCAGAGAATAATCATATCTGAGTATGAAACAAGTCACAAAAACAATTCAGAGAATGATTAGTATAAAATAAGTGAATAATAACAGTTTTAATTGATTATAAAAGTGTAGTGATGTAAGTTAGGTTATGCACCATATTTCTATGTTAAAGCAAGACAAAAAATAAAGAAGAAAGTAAGATAAATAATTTCATGATAAACAGTATGAACAATGAACTGAATAATAAATAAGACAATTATAATTAACTATTGAGGTTTAGGAACTAAATAATAAAGTAAATAGTAAGAAACTGATGAGACAAAAGCCTACATGTACTGGGTAGGAAAATTGATAACATTTTTATGTAAATAAAACCTGTTATATCACACAGTATAGATTATAAAATAATGTATGTTAGTAAAGTAAGAAGGTAATAATGAGAAATGTCAAGAATTGACCAGGCATAAAATAAGTAATAAGTTGTCAGCTTTGACAAACACTTCATACAGCTAATGTGGAAGTTTATAATGGACAGTACAAGGAAAAAAGCTTGTAGTGAAGTAAAAAATATATTGTAAAAGTTTAAGTAGATCATAAGTGATAATTAAGAGTTGTTACTTTGTAGTAGAATTAAGTAATTTTAGTTTGAGAAAGGAATTAAAGTCCCATTGAGCATGGACATGATTAGGCCTAGATGGGAATACTAAGTTTTCATAATAAATTGATGTTTATAATTATTTTCAGTTATGTTCTCTATGTTAGTAGTCTTCATAACAACTTTGTCGAATTTTGTTGCTTCTCTGCTATATACACTTTTCTCTTGAACGAGGCCTTTCGGTTTCGCAACCATTATCAAGTTCTTCCTACAACAACGGTTTCTACAAGTTTTTGTAGGAAGAACTTGATAATAGTTGCGAAACCGAAAGGCCTCGTTCGAGGGAAATTGTATATACCAGAGAAGCAACAGAATTCGACAAAGTTATAATTATTTTATTATTACTATTGTTAAACCATATAATGTTAAAGTAAAACCAATTCTACAACTAAGAGTTAAATGATGGAACAGAAAAATTAATATTTTATAAAGAATACTAAACTAAATCAATCTGTGAAAATTGTTATTTTATTATTACTGAACAGAACCATGCCTTAAAAGGTTTCAAAATGATCAGCATAAAAAATGCTGATTGATGGTAGTAATATCTTTGTTATGTTCAGTATCATAAGGAAGATATGTCAGTTTTTTAAGATTTTTTAATATATTTGATCAAAAAAGGGACGCTTAACTTGGCGTCTGTTGGTGAGCATCAACCAGAAAGCGGAATTTTTGTGATTAAAAACGAAAATGTTTAATAATTCCACCAATCAGAATCCTTCACCAGTCAGGTGAATTAACCCATAATGCAACGTCAACGCATCAGTCTTTCGCCGGTCATCATACAGTAAAGAACGCCTCCTCTGTGACACGAAAAATGTAAATAGTCTTGTCCCCAAAGTCTTGATCCTGATTGAGGTTATGTGCAGTGTAAACAAACCACAATCTAACCTACAAATGGGAACGTAACCCAACAATGAACGTCAAGCGTAGTGAAGTAGTTTTAATCATTAAAGGACATTACAGTGAATAATTAATAACAGTGAATTATAAAGAAAATATAAAGAAAAGGAAAGTATAGTGTTTATTTTGAGAATTTATAACGAACTTAATAATTAATTATCACGATCCCATAGTAACTTGTAATAGACACTTGTGAACTTCTGTTTATATTATCACTGTATATAAACACTCACAATATTAACATTATTTCATGTTTAACTATTGTATTTTGTTTTAGTATTCAATGTTTAACTAAATAACTTAGCCAAACTAGGTTAACACCAACCCCGGACACTGTCCGAAATAAGAACGGTTCGTCACTTTAGATTTTACTTTATTGTTTTATAATATCATATTTATTTTTATATTGTAATATTTTGTTCTTCAAAAATGGCATTTTTTGTTAATTATTGTGGTCAAAAGAACTCATAAGGGTTATATTTTCAAAACGTAAACAATAACCTACATCTCTGATATTTTTGAACTCATGCTACCAACTGTTGAGCTATCAATACAACAAGCTGGTTAATTCATATTATGAGAAATGTTCTTCATTTTAATGGTAGAAGAATAAAATTTTAAACGAAAATAAAACAAAAAGTGAAAGGAATTAATGGTGTATGACGTATTATTTTTTTTTATAATTAACATTTTGTCATCAACTTTGAACATTAGTGTTTACTTCAACTCCAGAAGAATAAGTTGGCAGTACTTATGTTGGACCAGCCCGTGCTATTTAAATGATTCAACTATGTCAGTGAACTCTAATAAGATAAAGAGAACAGATTAGATTAACTTTACGAATAATCATGACTACAAACTTTTAATATCTCAAGTAATTAAAAATAAATAATAGACATTTAGAACCATCTAGTTACATACCAGCGAGCACAAGAGAACCACTCCACCTCAATTACAAACCCAATCACACTACGAATAATCGTATATCATCAATATTTTATTTGTAATCTAATTTTATTACAAATTGGCGCCCAAGACATTAATGATTTTAACCAGAAAATCATTTAATAAGTAAACCATTAATTTACCAAACCATGACCAGTAAGTAAAGGCAATTACAACCCCATATATATTTTTTACTATTACAAATTGGCACCAACGAGAGGGGCTTTAAAGAAACGAACAAGTTAAAACAGATAATCGTGTGTTTCACTCTCTAAGAATTTTGCTAACATTACCTGTGACAGTGGCAAGCGGAGAAAGGACTTTTTCAAAGCTCAAACTTATTAAAACTTATCTCAGATCGAGTATGTCCGAGACTCGCCTGAATGATATAGAACATCAGTTAGCTGAATCACTTGATTACAACGAAGTCATAAGGAGTTTGCCAGTGCAGAAGCTAGATTAGTATTTTTTAACTAGGGTACATGTGACATTACTTTTTTATATTTCAGTCATAATGAGTTTTAGTTAATATTTTAATTTTAAGTCATCACACAGGTATACATTTTTATTGTCTCACGATTCCTTGCATTGTCTCTACAATTTTTTATTGTAGCCGTTCGCCGCATCGTAAACGCAAAAAAGTTCTAGTTATTTGATAAACACAACAATGCAAACATTCCTAGTCGTCATTTGAAGACAATCGCCGTATCTTTAGAGTAGGTCTAGTGTGCGTGAATGTGTTCAGAGTTAAAATAGGGAGGGGGTGGCACTCATAAATACTGCACAGGGCGGCAGAAGCGCTGGGGCCGGCCCTGGTGTCAACATATCTAAACCAACGCCTTTTTCTGTTATGTGTGTTAATAATTTGCTGAATTCATATTTTGGAGTAGGATGTTATGGCAACTATACGAGAACCCATTATGAGCCGTCATTCACGTTGTAATGAAAACATTATTTCTAAATAAAATTGTTTATTTCTATTGTTGCTCTTACATTATTGTCTATTTGTCGTATAAGTTTTATTGTTTTAGTACGTTTTCAATTACATACACACACGCGCGTGGGCGCGCCAAATAAACCAAAGAAACGAGAAAAAGAAAGTACTACTACTACTACTTACTAGCCAACGCCCACCCTTGGCTGTTGGGCCATTAGGCGGCACGCTGACCAGTAGAGACGAGAGAGCCTTGCCGTATCATCTTCGTCTTGGACTTGCGTGTCTGAGAGCAAGGCTGGACATGTAATTAGGTGATCCGCATTCATGGATGCGTATCCACAGAGAACACACTCAGGAGACGACAGCACGCCGATGAGGTGCAGGTGGGAGGCCAGGTAGTCATGACCGGTTGTAGTTCTAAAAAGAGCAACACTAGTTGCTCGGGGTAGAGTTCTGTTGATGGGGCCGTCTGTAACCAATGTTGCCCATCTTTTTCCCACACAGGCACTTAATTGTTTTTCTTTTAGCCATAGGCTTATTGAGCAGTTTATTCTTGCTTTCGCAGATGCATATAAGCTGGGGGTCTCCGGCTGAGGTGGTGCTGTGCCCATTTTGGCGAGGATGTCGGCTTTTTCATTTCCCATGATGTTGACGTGGCTGGGTACCCATTGCAGTTCAATCTGCCAGCCTAATTGTACAAGGTTCTGCAGTTCTCGCCTACACTCAATTGTCAGGGAGCAGTTTGTGTCACCATTTGAGGTCACGTTTTGAATCGCTGTAGTTGAGTCTATGAGGAAGACGGCTTTGTTAGGTGGTGAGATCTTGGCAAGCTCAATAGATGCTGCTTTTATGGCTGCTACCTCTCCGTCATAGTTGCTTAGGCGGCCTCCTACAGCGAGGTGGCCTTCAAATAGAGAGCTGTAGAAACCAGCCCCTGTTGCCCCTGTAGATGGTTTAGAGGATCCGTCTGTGTAGATTCGTATCCACTGCTCAGCGGGAAAACGTTTTTGTACAGTGTGTAAGGCTGCTTGACGAATCTCGGCTTCATTCGACTCTGTTTTTGTCTTATTATGGTCGACGAGATTCAGGTTAACATTTGGGAGTTGGCTAAAGAATTCACGGTGACGTATAAATGGTGCTGCCTCATTTGGTTCAATGTCATATTTGCGTTGGAGTTCTTCATAGATCGCAATCAGGCATTTCTGAGTTTTCAGCCTTTCTGCCGCTGTTTTATAGTTATTCCACCGTTGTTGGTAGGCTCTTTTACATCTCTCCCAGGATATGAGGCACAGCTTTTCCCGTCTTACTTGGATAGGTTCGACTTGCAGTTGTGACTCCATGGCAAGTATAGGAGTTGATTTCGGCGCACCAGTTATCGTTCTAAGGGCCGCATTTTGGACCAAGTGCAGTTTCTGGCATGCTGCATTGGAGGCAGTAATAGTTGCTTCTGCACCATATTCCAATAGTGGCCGAATGTAGCTCTTATACGCAGTTGTCAGAACATCTTGATTTGCTCCCATGTAGTCGCAGTGAGTCGTTTAAGTAGCCGGCAGCGCCTAGACGCACTGTTCGCGGACTGTTCTATATGGTGCTTCCACGTCATTCTGGTGTCTATATTAACACCCAGGTATTTAGATATGTTCTCTTCTTCGAGTTCCGATCCACGGTAGCGCAGATTGACCGTAGGCCGCCTTGTTGATAGAGAGAAAAGTTGGTATGTCGTCTTGGTGGTATTTACCGTCATGGCATTTAGTTTGGTGCACTCTTCTAGTTTAACAAGTGCACTATTAATAGTTGCTTCAAAACCCATGATATGGCTGCTAGTTCCCCAGATGATAAGGTCATCGGCATACAGGAGCGCTTGTACTCCCGGCACACACCGAACAGCCACCAGAATGTCGTTGACCATAAGGTTAAATAGGCTGCAGCTGATAACGGCACCTTGGGGTAGCCCTTGGCGTTGAATTCGGTACTTTGAATGGCAATTATTATAGCGGACACGAATTTGTCTTTGACTCAGGAAGGACGCTATCCAGTTAAAAAGGTTACCTGCGACGCCACTCAAAACAAGTTTGTAAAGTAACATGGGTCTCCAGACAGTGTCGTACGCGTTTTTTAGGTCAACCATTACTGCCAGGGAGGACACTTTCTTGTGGTACCCATCCTTAACACTTTGTGCAAAGTAGACGACTTGGTCCATGGTGCATCGGTGCGCTCGGAAATCTGCTTGGCATTCATCAATAACCGCATTCATTTCAAAGAACTGGTTCAGCCGCCGCACGACCATTCTTTCGGCAACCTTGCAGCAAGCACTTGTTAATGTGATGGGGCGGTAGCCCTCAGGTGTATCACTTGGCTTTCCTTTCTTGGTAATAGGTATAATCTCCCCTTTCCTGCTGGGGGACGCGTGTTTTCCACGTTAGATTAATGAGATTGAGCAAGGCTAGTTCGCTGTGTTACCAAGATTTTTTAGGAGCTCTGGGTAGATTGCGTCGGCTCCTGCTGCCTTCTTGCCCTTTGTGTTTGATAGTGCAAATTCAAGGTCGGAGAGGCTGAAATCGCTTAGGCAAATTTTTTGTTCGGTTTTGTTGAGGCATTGCATTAGAGGTTTTTTATTCAGGTGTCTGTGTTCGTTTCTTGTCTTTCGGGTTCGGCTTATATTTGCGTAGTACTTGCAAAAGGTGTTAGCTATTTTTTGGGGATCTGTGGTAAGATTGAGTCCGTTTTTGAAAGGTTGTTGTCCTCTGGCTTAAGAAAAAGAAAGTAGATCGACTAACTCGGGAGCCACGGCCGGTACTCGGAAGCACTATGAGAAATTACACCAAATAATATTACTATGTACCCGTGTGTGTGTGTGCGCGCGCGCGAATGTGTGAATGTCTTAGATTGCCATATTGGCTATATTTTAGAATATTGCACTTTTCGAAAGGTCGCTCGGCATTTGATAGAACTTGATAACAATTAAATCTAAACAAACACTTGGTTTAGTTCTGCGAATATTTTGTTAATCCCGACAATTGTTTCACCAGTTATGGTGACTCCCAGAGGTTTCATCTAAACCGACTTTTAAATCGATGAAACTGCCACCGGTGAAACAATTGTGAGAATTAATAAAACATTTGTAGAACTCGACCAAGTATTTATTTATTACATTTAAGTATTCTAAGAAATATTTATTTTTTATAGCTGCCGTGTGTAAAGTGAAATATTTTAATATTAAATTACGTATTTTTATCAAATACGTTACAAATATTTCTCTACTTGAGCATTATATAAAACATACTTCTTATCCCGTAATCACAGAATAAAAATATTTGGTTGTAATTACCAAAATATATTGGTTAAGGTTAAAGTGATAATGAAATTAATCGAAATAACTACATATTTGGTTGATTTAACCAAATCCAAACTGGTTTCGTTACATTAACTAAATCAGTTTTGGTTAGGTTTTACCAAAACATATGGTTAGCACAACCAAAATAGACCCATAAGATTGGATTCACTACACTCTTTTTTGGTTGAATTAACCAATTTATTTGGTTAATTCAACCAAAATAATTTGACCAAATTATTTGTATCTGGTAACCAATATTTTGGTCGTCCAAATAGTGACCAAAAATATTGGTTACCAGAAACTATTTTTTGGTAATTCCAACCAAACTGTTTTTTGTGTGACCAGTCTAGGTGCTACCTTATGCTGACCGTTCGACATACCCTTCAGCCACCCATTATTACCCCATGATGCTACCCCACATATTCGTTTCCACAGGGGACAGTCGTCTGGGAGCTAAAAAACACACCCCAATTTTATTACGAGTCCTGAAATCGATTCAGGGACCTATCGATTATTAGCCAGACGCCATATCCTCATGTCTACTAAGTTTCATGTCAGGATTAACTTTAAAAAGAAAAGTTAAGAAAACTTTACTAAGTTCCACGTTCAAAAATAAGTAATATTAGGTTTACTTGAGGATTTATAAAGGTTCAAAATGTACCAATTATAGATTACAAAATACATCCTTCTTTGTTAAAAAAAAATATATATAGAGTTCACAAAAGGATGTATTTTCTACTTTACGCTCAGTTCAGATTTCTTAACACCTCAAGTTTTCTCACAAAGAATATCAATCTTGTACAAGTAGTTTTCGTTATTTCTTTCTAATAAGTAGATAGTATTTGTCAAAACAGAAAACTTGCAACATGAAAACTGAACCAGAGTTGAATTTAAAAACAACATTCAAGGTGCAACGTTAGATTTCCTTAGGGACAATGACTCCATGTACACGACACCCATACCTGCTTTCCTATTCTGTTTGAATTCCATGTAAGTTGGTAGTGGAATTGTGTCTAGACATACATTTCTTTAAATGCAGTATCTTCTGTCAGAAACTACGCTATACCGCCACTTCTTCTGAATTGGCAACGGTAAATAAAAACGCAGAAACTAAAATAACAAATGATTTGTGCTGTGTAATTTGGAACCTATGATTCCATGTTGTATTTCAATACAATTCGTAATACTGAAGACGACCGCCATCTTCAATAATAAATACGAGGGTCAATCAACCATAAACGAGACTTACGAAATTGGCACGAGATACTTTAACGCTCGTTACTATTGGCAACAGTGAACAGTGGATAGTACTACATAAGTTACACATCCACAGCACTACGGGCTTGTTCTTAAAGTCGTTTGTTTAATTACTGCCATATGAGTGAACTGGATGTGCATGCGTCCGTTGCAGCATATAATTATTAAGGTTTTAGTATGCGAAAGTGTTGAAGCAGCTGATGTTTTGCGCAGATTGCGTGCACAATTCGACAATGATACACTTTTGAAAGCTCAATTTTGCAAATGGCATACGTTTTTCTGCTGATAGCATACGTTTTCCTGCGAATGGCATACATTTTTTCTGCAAATGGCATATGTTTTTCTTGACTTGGATCAGCTAATGGAGTATAGGTCATCAGTACACGACGCAACGGGAGTGATTCCAGAAAACTAGTGGTTGAGCGGATGACTCATATTCCTGGGAACTTGATGTTCGGATCAGAGGCGTAACCAGGGGGGGCCAAGGGGGCTGCCGCCCCGGGCGGCATAACCAGGAGGGCGGCAAAGTGAGCATAGACTTGAAAAAAATTGTTTTCACTTTATACAAGTACAAACAACTTGTTTCTTTGATATGAATATTCCTGATAGCCAGCTTGTCTGTTGTCATACACCTTGCGTGACAAACAGTATTAGTCTATTTGTATTCAAGAATCGGAATTACGGTTCATTATGATAACAAATTACGCTGTAACAGAGGCTCTTTGTCCCTCTCGGTACAGTACAGTATTTCACTCTCCGTGTTCATTATGCCTTAGTTGGCGACGGATTTTTAGTCTATGCGGTTTCTTATCTCGGTGTTTTTAAACAGTATATGCTGTTTTAAATGCGTTTTGTTATCTTGCGTGCGAGTGATGAGTAGACGTTCAGTCAGTACGGTTTTTTATCAGTGTTCTTGCTCTTTGTATACATTTTCTGTCTCCAATATTTTTGCGACTTTGTAGTGAGTTGTTGTGCCACAAAGTAAAACTGATAATCATACAGTATTAGCTTTGTATAGATATTCTTAATTGTTATTCGTATACAGACGAATATATTATTTATAAACGTATAAAAAAAACGTTACTTGGGCTACGTACGTGCAGTTCTTCCCGGTTCGACACAGCGAGCGTGTTGATTATCAGTTGTTTATGAGTATCTTGAGTGTGCGGTTTGTTTTTGGTTTGTACGTCTTTTGGGTACTGGTATATCTATAATACTTCACGTTATGTTATTATACTAATACTATTATTGAAAATCAATTTTTTTGAATTTTATTTGAAGCTGATATAAAACGAAGTAAACTCAGTGGCGTCCACTTTTGGAAGAGAAGGGAAGAAAGATTAAGAGCTACAACAAGTTCCAAAGAGTTTATGAAGTCTTTTATTCAAGGAAAATCGAACCATGAGTGTCAAATTATTACAATTAGCAAGGAATCAACTTGCGATCATAAAATGTATGTTGTTAGTGACGAGGCTGTTGATAAATACAGTAAAGTTAACGACGTGAATACTTCAAACTGTGAAAGTGTCAAAGTACAGTTACAAGATTCAGTTAGTTCTAGTACCATGATTGATGTTGCATCTTGCAGTCTTGAAATTACAGGCGATGAAGGATAGCACATTCCTAGTAACAATGTAGACCATGTTCTCGGTGCTACTCTACAAGATATGGGAGTTTGGCCAAGCGACATATCTCAATCTTTCCGAGGTATAATGGTGAATAGAGGAACATGTCAGTTGCAGAATAAGGACAGCCATTTTCCTGATGATGAAGATGGACGATCCTTAAACAAGTACTGGTTTGATAAAACCTTGCAAAATGGCGAAAAGGTAAATCGCACTTGGATGTGTTTTTCTCCAACTAAAAAATCTTTATTTTGTTTTTGCTACACTTTATTTCCACAAAAATACTATCAAAGAAGCCAGTTTAATAGTGAAAATGGGTTTTCGTCGTGGCGAAAGTTAAATCCCCGTATTCAAGATTATGAAAATAGTCGTGGTCATCGGTCTGCGTTTTTGGAATGGAAGGATTGGAACGTTTTTTAAACAGAGGGGGACTTATTTATGATCTACTTCAAGAACAACAGCTAACGCAGAGTAACGCAGCTAAGCCATGGACAGAAATCCTCGAACGGGTCATTGCCACAGTACAAAATGGGTCATGCACAAAAAATCTGGCACTGATAAGACATCGAGAGTTACTAACGATCAAAATCCTGAAAACTTTCTGGCTTTGTAAAAATACTTTGCTAAATTTGACCCTGTCATGAGATCTCATTTGGATTCAGTCTCTCGTAAATCTGGGTGTATATCGTATCTTTCGCCAACTATTCAAAATGAAGTAATAAGCCTGTTAGGAGAAACAGTGCGCAAATATATTATTACTGCATGTAAAAAGGCGAAGTACTTTAGTATTATATTTGACACAATATCAGATGCTGCAAATGTAGAACAAATGTATCAGATTATAAGATTTGTTGAAATTAAACGCTATTCTTTTTTTTGATATCAAGGTAGCCTTTATAGATTTTATTCCCTTAGAAGTAAAAACAGCGGAGGGGATCACAGAAGCTATTACAAGTAAACTTGAGAGAGATGGATTGAATCTTAGCAATTGCAGAGATCAGTCGTATGACAATCAAGCAACAATGCCTGGTATCCATTCAGGAGTTCAGAAAAGAATATTACATTTGAATCCACTAGCTGTGTTTGTTCCCTATGACAACCATTCACTTAACTTGGTTGGAGTTCATGCAGCTCATGTAAATGTTTGGGACAGTAAATCGTCTATTCACCTTCTTTTCCTGTTCCACTCATAGATGGAGTGTTCTTAAAGACTTCGTAGATATTACACTAAAATAACATTGTGATACCAGGTGGAGCTCAAAAGCAGATTCGGTGAAAGCAATATCCACTCACCTGGATGAAGTGATCGCTGCACTGGAGAAACTGAGGGTTACACCGACTGAAACAATCGATAAGATGGAAAATGCACCATTAATAATTAATGTCATAGAAAACTTTAATTTTGTGACCGTTCTCTTTTTCTGGACAGATATTCTTTCTTCTATGGACAAAATCCAGAAAATCTTGCAGACCAAAGCAATAAGCTTTATTCAAGGATTGACACTTCTGTAGAAGCTAACGGAAAAATCAAACGTTTGGAGGAATGAGCTGTGTGACAATGTCATTACTAAAGCAGACCAGGTATGTAATAAATGGGATGTCAGTATCACAAAAATAATAAGTAAGAAGCGCACGATACCAGGGGAGTATGCAGACGACTCTGCATTAACCGTTCAGCAAGAAATGCGACGGTCTCTAATAGAAATTTTGGACAAACTGTCAGTTGAAATTTCAAGCCATTTCTCTAACATAAAAGAGTTAAAAACGCTTTGGGTTCCTCTGTAAATTTGAGGCGTACGTAAATGATGGGGATATATATTTTAAGGAACAGCTTTCCCAATGCTTGCAAAACTGTGTCCACATGACCTATACAGTGAAGAATATTTCAGTGACTTGAAAGACGTCATACTTTTATTAAAAAGGACAAAAGTTAACACAGAACAAATAGACCTTACAGCTCAGAGACTACTACAATACATTTCTTCAATGTGATTAGAAGCCTACAAAACACTAGCAACAGCTTTAAAAAATTTTCTTACTTTACCAGTGTCTGTGTCGTCTTGTGAAAGATCGTTTAATAAACTTAAATTGATTAAATCGTACCTACGATCAACAATATCTCAGGACAGGTTATCAAATCTAGCGATACTTTCAATTGAAAACGACATTGCTTCGTCTTTAGATTATAGTGATTTAATCACCGACTTTGCAGCAATTAAGACCAGGTAAGTTACATTTTAGAACGTCTCGTTACAAATATTTATTAAATATTAAAAATAAGTATAAGGTGTTTATTAATATAAGACAGAACAATTAACCTGTAATGGTAAGTGATTTATTTTATTACTTTTAATGTAGTTCTTTGTTTAACTTTATGTTGCTTTAGGATATTATTTTGATGATGCGCTTTAGACCTACAAGGAATTTGCATATTTATTAGAAAATTTGTATGTTATAAATTTGTTATATTACTACATTTGTATAGTCTACATTTGTTGCTAATAAATGTATACAAACTGAATACCGGTAATATTAAACTTATAGTATGTAATTTCTTAATTTTGACAACAAATATTCTTAAGACGTTTTTTGGACGTGCTTTCGTATAAAATTCTACACATTTGCACGTATTAAGTAGTTTGTTCACTGTATGGGCCTACATTATTTCTCTTTTGTCCCCTTTAAATTGTGAAGGCGAGGCGGCTGACGATCTTCTTGCCCTGGGCACCAAAAAGCCTAGCTACGCCACTGGTTCGGATCACACGAGACTGAATTCGAAGAGCCGGAGAATTATCCTATGCAATTATCCTTCAGAGACGGTTTGCCAGTTCGGGACGAACAGGCTTAAGGAGGAGGCAGTGCAACAACTAAACGTCTCGAACAATGGAGAGTTTTCCCGGCCAACCGAGCAGGTGTGTTTTTCAGCCAATCCCGCATTGAAGTATCCTCTAGACTTTTCGAGTGCTTCTCGACGCAAATTATGGAACATCTGCGGACTATAAATAGACAAGAGTTACCGCTTAGAAGTAGTTTATGTTGGGTGATTTGTCAAGTGATATGAAGTGAGTGTTGTGTTATAATTAGTGCGGAATTCTTTATAGTTGACATTATTATTGTGTGGGAACAGTTTTTACTTGAATTGTTGTACGAGAATACCTTGTTCGTTACAAATTATTAATTGTGATAATTAAAGCTGGTTATTAGTGATTTCATTGGTGTCTTACATTTTGTTTTCCATAAGACGATCAAGGAGACCGTCGTAACAATATTGTTTAGAAAGAAATAAGAGTAACGTCTGCAATCTTAGTGCTAAATACCATATAATGAAAGTAAGAAAAGAGGCAAAGAAATTGTATTCTCTTTAAATAAGAAGTACATTTGTTATACTTTAAATAATGAAACTGGAACAATCACTTATTCCTATTTATTGTAAAACTTAATGAACTGTTTGCGCTGCTTTTAGAACCAAGCACTCTTGTAATTTTACATACTAGAGATTACAGTCGGTGTTCTTGTATGTGGCAAGTTATAACTGGTGTATACGCGGAGAGAATCATTCAACGGGTAGACACCGCCAAGTCAGCTTTATCTTCACGAAACATTCAAGACATTATGTTGCTACTAACGTCTCGTTTTCGATCTCTTACAACCCTTTGTTATTAAGTGTGAGATAATTTGCATAAACATTTAATTCTCTTCAACGAACTTTGTAAACTTTGGTTTTTTACACTTGTACCGTTCCACAGAATTTTAGAAACCTAAGAAAAATAAATTATTTATAATAATGGAAGCCAGGAGAAAATTTGAAACATTTAAAATCACACTATCGAAAATGTAAAACAAAAAATATCTAAATACGTTACCCGCAGTTGCCTCAAAATTAAAAATAATGTTATAAACATAAAAATGAACACAAAGGAATTAAAATATGTATATGGAATTTGTCTTTCAAATGTGAGATTTTCAGACGATGTTTGTTTAGCTATAATGCGGACGAGGTGCAGTAGATGATTATCAAACTCAACAAAGTCATTTAAATGCTGGTATATATTTTTTTGTGAAAGAAAAGCGTAGTTCTCTCTCCAAAACCTTGTAAAAATGTTTGCGCCACATGCAGGTATATTCCAGAACAAACGTTTCTCTCTTCTACCTTCTTCCCGATAAAACTGGTTGTTCTGTGCCCTTGATCAACTGTGGAATGTTCTTGAGTGGATTCTAAGTAATGGTTTGGTATCAGTTGTTTTCTTTTCGTGATGGGTTACCCTGTCTTAAGAGGGTTTCTGGAGACCGGAAATGAACTTTCTGGGATGGGGACCAAATTTGGTAAACAAATTGGTCCCCTCGAGAATAATACATGGATATACTCGGTTCACCTACGGGATCCGTTTTAAGGGGTTTCTAAGGACCGGAAATAAATTTTGCTAGGATTGTGAAAATTATACTTGTTGTTCCCCTTCAGAATAACATGGGGGTATATTCAGTTGATCTCAGACTCCGTTTTAAGGAGTAATTTTTCTCAGAGCTAAACAGCAATAACAGCAGTAATTTTTCTCAGAGCCCTGTAACATGAGGCTATGTATGTTGGTTTGCTCAGCTACTTTTTACAATTTTTGCACGTGTTTTATTTGATTTGTCACTTGTAAAGTTGATGAGCTTGACTAAAGATTTTTTAGAAACTGCTTCAACTTTTTCTTGTGATTAGTATGAAACCAGGAGCTTTTATTGAACTTGATTCCAGTCATTATCTCTGTAGGAGAGGTAGATACAATTTTCTTGTACGTCATCCAATATGTGTGCTTCATGTAATTCATGAAATTGGAGCTAACTTAAAAATAATATAAATTAATTGAAAACGTTTAAAAACTACTAGAATAAATAATATTTTTTACAGAATTATAAAGTAAAAATATTCATTGACTTTAGAAAACTAAACTGTAGCTGTTACTGTAAATAAGCAACATTAAACTTTAAATTTAAAACCTTATTACAATCAAAATTTTAGTTTTTAAAGTCGTTGTTTAAATACGTGACGATTGAGAATGGGGCTTAATTTCATTGTAAAAAGGCGCCATGTCATTTCGCTTAAACAGATTGCCAAGATGAGTACTCTTATCGTATTTATATGTACAGTAGAACTATTAAAATTACGTCGTGTATGTTCACATATACGTGCATGATATCTCAAATATTTGACCAGTCCAAAAAGTACTTCTCACCCTCCCTATGCATATATTCTGACAGTAAAACATCAATTTGCAATTTAGGATCTACTTTTAAAAAACTGTAATTGTATTGTATTGTTTTTGTCTGATAATAAAATCTTTAGCTTGATACTTCAAGGGGTTTTCTGCATTGCCTTCTGTTTAAAAAGCATGTGTCTAATGAAACCCCTTTCTTCTCCCTCCTTAATCAGTTCTTCAAACATTGTTTACCCCAAATCCCACAGTCATGTACTGCGCCTGATAAAAACCCCGTACCCACTTTCCTGGGTTTTTAAGTGAGATTTTAACATTTTTTATTACCTTAAACAAGTCATTACTGCTCACTCTTCACTTGTAACTCAGCATTCTCCTGTAACAACACGAATTATATAATCTTTCGTTGTCTCTCTTCCTTGTGAACTATACGAGTATTGTTTACTAATTACTATCAAAATACATAGTGCAGAATACAGATTACAGTGTTATTGTTTCCTTATAACTGTATCATCAAAGCTTTAGACATAGCCTGCTAGGATAGTGATATGATGCTTTTAACTGATTCAATGTTATCTCTCTCTGATGAGACTTCACTATCATGGGATTTTGCTTGTATTAACGAATGATCATCTGCCGTACTGTTGTTCGTTTTTAATTATAGAAAAATTAAGTATTCACGACATCAACGAGACTCTAATTTCCCTGAGGAAACCGTGTCTTAATTTCTTTATGCCATTTTAAAATCTCACAAAACAGACAACTCTGTGTTTGTCATCTCTGCTTTTATATTATTCTCTAGTAGAGAAGGCAAGAAATAATAGAGTTTATTTATTTAGAAGAAATAAAAAGTAAAATTACATACAAAAGTGTAGCGACTGTAGTTACCGTTATTTCCGATATTACGCGAATACATTAGGTATTCATTTCGCATTTCGCATTCCGTAACAACTGTCTTTCAGCGTGTATGCGGGGGCGCCTCTGTGTGTGTGCGCGCGTGTGTCTGAAGAGAAGGTGAGTGAAGTGTTCATAGACAAATGAGAGTATGCTTCGTAAAAAGGGTAGATACGATTATGGAAAGTTCTATCCATGTACAATAGGTACAGATTGCTATATTTTTATGTAAACGCACCTATAAGTTGCAATTAATTTCACTTTACAAAATTCATTGTAATTGTATCAACTTTTTTAAAAGAAAACTTTACTATAATTTGTTTTACTTTTTATGAAAGTTACTTTAAACACTTCTTTTCCAGCTACTACTCCTTTTTTATGCCTATCGTAACATATTAAATCGTCGTCTAAGTGTTTAAATTATTCTATTCCTTCACTGCCCACACATTGTAATTAGAGGTGGGCTAAATTGTTATTTTAAAATGATAGGTATGAAAATACCGTTCCAAAAAAATAACAGGTACAAATACCTGTTATTATATACTAATTATACATAACCTATATTATTCCTTTGTAAGTAACTCGTTGAGTTTCATGCAGGTCTCCTATGTAATGTCTTCAAATAAATACACTGCAAGTAGGTTTATTTTCACCTAGATATACCTATTAATGTATTAATAAACCTACTTGCAGTGTATTTATTTGAAGATATTACATAACCTATATTATATAATTTGTTATAAGAAATAAATTGAAACTAAAAGTATTAAGAGTGTTACTTTACACTGTGACTTTATTAAACTATTAGTGTTTAAAAGAAAATAAGAAACAAGAGAATTTATTGGCCTGTCTCCCTTTGGGAATACTAAGTTTTCACTATGAGTAAAGAAACTAACATTGGTTAGACAAATCAGTTGCAAAACTCAGGCAATGAAATTTAGAACAGCACAACAAATAATGTGAAAAAACATCAGAAACATATAATAAAAACATAACAGTAAGCTACAAGAGTGAATGAGAATAAACATGATTTACATCGATTGCCCTTATAAAAACACAACCTAAACAGTTTGCAGTAAAATTTCATTAGATATCTCCTCTTATCTTATTTTATTTTATTATCAGGTAGTACTCGATAAGAATGCGGAAGACCGAAGTGGTACGCGGGTCCCGAAAGGTTGGGAACCACTGCTAATAGATCAACTGTGCAACTGATAGGTCCTGGCAAAAGCACAAGTTGAGCAAATAATGGAAACTTCCAACCATATCATAAATCAATGATGAATGTTTTACAGTCTCCAAGAAATTCAGATAAACTTGTTGCTTTCTCTTCTTATTACCTTGTTTTATTGATGGCCTTCTAATAAGTTTAGTAAATTCTTATCTTCATCAGATCGTGTATTTATCTTAGGCTGCAGTTTGACCATTAAAAATTAAATATTTTATTGAAGAGCATTGAAATATTTTGTAACAAGCACACGATGGTAAGTATATCCCTTTCCATAAGTATATCAGTTTGCAGCACAAGCTGTAGTCAGTGGGAAATGTGAATTCCGTATCTAGAAGTGTTACTCCAGGAAAGGAGCAAAGAATTTATGCGTCAGAGACTTGGACTTTAAGAAAAGCAGAAAACAAAAACTTGAGGCCTTCGAGATGGGGTGCTAGAGAATTGTACTGAAGATACCAGTAAAGAGCGAATATTGGATGAAGCAGCTCTGACGTGAGAGGAAAAGAGAAGGGCACTACTGGAAACAATTGTGGGAAGAAGAATTACTATGGTTGATCAGTTACTTCGACATTCGAGCCGGTTCGAGAATGATGGAGAGAGAAAAAAGAAGTCCAAGACTAGAGTACACGAACCAGATCAGGGAAGGAAGAACATATATTTGGAAGAAAATATACGGTGCTGGCTCAAGAACATGGTAAATTCATAAGTGCTGAGCAGGTCGCAATCTGTTAACATTGTACGTTTTTATCCAACGACGTTAGGAGTCATGCGATGAGTATAAAGATAATGCAATCGAGAGAACAAGTGTAGATATTACTAAAGGTAAGAATTGTTCCCGTGTCGTCCGTTACTTTCATGTTGAGTACCATATGACTGTGTTTATTACAGTTATGTTCCCAGTGTTGGTACTACTGAGAAGCACTGTAGTAACGAGGTCGTTCCGTCCTTACCTGCCGCCATCGACATAAACACTGCAATAACTACAAAGTGTTATAACTACAGTGCTTCATAAATATCAAATACATCTGCAGCATTGGTATAATGAAAAAGACAAACACTATCCACTAAGCTACCAGAGTGAGCAAATTGGACAAATCTCTCTCTCTCTCTCTCTCTCTCTCTCTCTCTCTCTCTCTCTCTCTCTCTCTTTTAGATCCTTCTATCCTGACCTAATCTATTCATTTCCAAATACTTACAACATTTCACATAGAAGAGCCTCAGCTACTGCAACTTCACAGCACTCTTTACCACCAAAGTCGTTAACCCTGGTTGTCTCAAAGAATGCTGTGCCAACGTTTCTCTCGTCTTCTCGTTATGACTCTCAGAAAACGTCTTTCTTACAAAATTCCCAGAACCTCTTCATTTGTTTCATTACATCCCTCTGGTCCAGGATGTATCCGTACGCAACGTATCCGTATAATACGATGTTCCAAACGTATAACTTCAGGAATTTCTTTCTAACTCTTAGAGCTAGGAATTTTCGGTCCTGTACCTTATTTTTTTTTTGCTATTAAAATTCCCAAATTAGCTTGTCTTGCAAAGAAAACATTAAATAAACACTCCTAACTGTGTTTTGATTGCACCTTTTTGCACTTTTTATCAATGCAAACACCTTTTTGCACCTTTTCTCAATGTCATCACCTTTTTGCGCTTTTTGATGTAGAATACGTCTTACCTTTCAGGCCAGGAATAGGCACCCCCAACCAGAAAATCGAGCGTTACGTTTTCACGTCACGTTTGAAATTGAAATAACATCTAAAAGACAAAAGTATCACGCTTATATGAGGTACCATTCGACAGATAAAGGAACAAAGATAATAAATAGCACAATATAAGCGGGCTATTGCATCATCCAGCGCGGGGTGAGCGGGGGGAGAAATAGAAATGTTTTGCGCCGCTCGGCGCGCACTAAAATTAGTATTTCTCCGGTTTCCGATGCGATGGAACGTTGAGTAAGGTGTCGTTAAAATTGTCTCATCGAGTACTATCTACATAGTGTAATAGCGGTGATATTATTAAGAGGTTTGAATAATCGTAATTCAAGTTGTAAAAATCGTGTGTTCGGACAAAATGTCGCGGTATATGGATGCTAAACGTTCTCAAAAGTATCGTAAACGCATACAGGAGAGTAGAGAAAATCATGGGGAATTCAAAAAACCCAAAATGACTAATGCCGAACGTCAGAAGATTTACCGACAACGCTTAAAACACAAGGAAATAAATACTGAAGTCGAGTTGGATGAGGAAGAGCACCCGACTTCGCAAGTGTATCAGCCGACCGAATTCAGAAAAACGTGGCAGTTAGCTACAAAGCACATCCACAAAACATTCTCTAATAATGAATTTGGAGACGCGTGTGACGTTTGTGACAGACTGTGGTTCCAGATGGACGTAAAGATAGTGGCTGTTAAAGTGATGCCGTTGCAACACCATGGAGACCAAAATTAATTACCATAGTAACAAGTAAATAAACAAATGATATTTAGTGGCATCGGAACTATACCTTTATCCGTTTCTGCAGTTTTTAATGTTTTTCCTATGCGATTGTATTGATATATTTTGTAATTTTTTATACAGATACGTCTATATATTTTGTAATTGTCTTAAGCGATTATAAAATGTATGTTTATACGTATTTCTGATGATGCAATGAATAAGTAATGAAATATATTAAATACTACTACTAAAGATGTCAAAAATACCAGAATTAATTACCATAGTAACAAGTAAATAAACAAAACAATAATAATGACGTATTCTACGCTCTGAAGATTTGCGGCCGTGGCTCCGACACAGCCACCGCCGATTTTTTTTTACCTTTTTTTTGGCTTCTTTGCCACATTTTTTCCTATAATAATTAAACAAGGAACACCGAATGTGTGCGGCATCACCGCATCTACTATATTTTATACTAGATGAAACTACTGATAGGCAGATGAGATATGTTCTAAACATTTTAGTAGCACCCCTAAATGGACAGCAAGTAAAGCCCATGCTGTTGAAAACATACTTTCGGAACAAAACAGACAATGCCAGTGTGACGCAAAGTTTCAACAACGCATGTATTGTGTTGTGGCCTGAAGGAATAGAATATGATCAAGTGATGGCTAGTACTTACGGACCAAGCACATGAAACCTATATACTCTAATCCAAAACATGTGACCTGCATTGCACATGCATTGCATCGAGTTTGTGAGGCACTAAAAGATAAATATTCATATGCTAATGAATTTCTGTCTTGCATTAAGAAATTGCTGAAAAAGGCAAAAGGCTGCTAGGATACAAAAGTAAGTTGAAATTACAGGACTTCCTCTTCCAACTTCCCCAATTCTCACTGGATGGGGTACTTTTTCTGGACTTGTGACTTTAATAACATTGTGTTCTGGGGCTTGTTTTAGGCAGACTGTTTAATACATGAGTGAATTTTGAGTCCTTATATGTGGATGTAATTGGTTTTGGTACTGTTTGTATGAATATTTACATTTTAAATTTGCACCTTTTTTCACCTTTTTCAGCTAAATTAAAGCACCTTTTTTGCACCTTTTTTTCCAAACATTTGCACTTAAAATTCCTAGCTCTACTAATTCTTAACCCAACATTTCACAATTACGATTTTTTCTTGGAAAGACATCTTTGAATTAGTTTGTTTTTTATTTCTATTCTCCTTGTCCATCACTTGTAATACCGCTACCCAAATAGGTGAATTCATCATTTCTTTTGTGCTGTCCTTCCAAATATTGATATATAAATAATCCCCTATTTTCTTCTTTACTTTTGTTATTTCTTAACCCAAATTTGTTTGCAGATAATTTTTGCATACCATTAATTTTTTATATTTTTCATCGCTTCTAGATGTAGAACAATAACATAATTAAATCTTAACACTTTTTATTCTCTCTTCCTGAATGGGCGGCTCTTTATTTCCTTACCCGTATATATTTCTATTTTATGAATAAGCATAGATAAATTAATAATGCGCAGATGTACTTAATTAACATATGGAATAATGGTTTATTAAAAATAAATTAATTGAACAATGGCTGAAAATTGTACACTGTAATCGATTTACTTCACAAATTAGTCTGTTGACGAACACAATATTAACTAAAATTTATTGTCTTTTGAAAGGGTGACTTTATACAATTAGTCTTTAACAGTTCTTTTTTAGTTTTTTATTTCAATGTTAATATCAATGTTCTTATGCCTTCTCTTATAGGCAGAGTGAAGAACAATGTCCGTACCTGGAGTCCGGTGACCTGATGATCTACAGTTGACACGTCACGTACGCTGGTAAGAATGCTGATGGTAGACAATCTTAATGTCGCCTTAGAGTTGTTATCGGGTACTAATATTTACGGTTCATAGCTGTTACGACAGCGTATGTATTAAATTTACACCAAATCCGGTATCCCTCAAGTGCCTCTCCAAAAGCCTATAATCATTTCTTCGGTAGCGCTATATGGAAGACGAAGAAGAAAATATTGCAACATAGGCTACCTTTAGTCGCCCAAGGTCTAGTTACATAAATATGAAGATAACTTCTTATATGCTAAAATTTTATTTATTGAGAAAAAATAAATTATGATCTGGTCTTACAGAAGTTAATACTTGAAGTTTAGAATATTCTTTTATAACGTCTCTTAAGCTTTCATAAACAAAGTCTTGAATATAGACTTTAAAAAAATATTCCTGTGATAAAAGTTCTAAATATATTGTAAATAGTGTGGGAGACAGACAAAAGTTCTGTTTGAGTCGTTTGGTCACAGAGATACGTTTTGAATTAGGAATAATTCCTAAATTAGGAATAAATTAATTAATTACGTTTTTATTAATAAAAATTGTAAATAATTACGTTTTTATTATAATAAATCAGAATTACAGTGATCATTAGAGTAATTGAAAATGTTGTTGACAGTAAATTAAATTTAAACTGTCAAATCTTTATAAAACGATAAAAATATATATTTCTGTTTTTAAGAAATATAATAAAGTGTTATTCAATATTAATATAAATAAAAAGAATAATGTGAGTAAATATGAATATAATTAAACAAAATATATTTTTTTCCTAAGTTGGTGCACTGAATCTCTGATGAATCAGAACATTATTCTGTGAAAGTAAGAGAAGGCAAAGAAGAAGAACAGTCCTTGTTTTGTTAATTTATTGTTTTCTGACACATGTAAATCCTTATGATTATTCATATTGCATACACACGTAAGAACTCTTCACTAAGTCTCAGGAGTACCTAATGTTTAATGTGGCGAGAAACCCAATGCGGACTGCGTAGAACAAATACTCCGCGGTAATACTGCAGGCAGTGGCAAGTCTGTATTAACTGTTATTTGCATTTGAAATCTATCCTGTGAAGGCGGCCGCAATTTATTCGGCTTTGGGTTTCCTTAATGAAAACATAAATATTTCGGGTTATGTAACTCAGGTAAGCTGCGGAGAAACCAAATATATGACTCATAACATCCGCGGCAACAATTCGTCTAGAATTACAGCATTTGTTATTTCAATTACACTAACAATTTTTGCATTTAGTAATGGGCTCCTCCCGTACATCATCGAAGTAGCTTAGAATAGTCAGGCAGAGTAAAGTGTGTTTGTTATCCAGCGGCATACAAAGAAGGTATTGGTCAGAACTACTCTCAGCATCGCGTTATTTCTCTATCGCAGCATACACATTTTACAGGACGAGATAGTGCTAATGAAAGTACTGGTACACTGAGGAGATAAATAGTACCGCATCGCTGAGTGCCTCCGTCCTATACCAACGGAGGTATAAATAATGGATTTCGAAGCGGTCCAGATCAGTTTCACTTGGCGATTTTAGAAGTGCGGTTTGGAGTTATTTTTAGTGTTTAGTGGGAAGTGATCATTGTGTTAATTAGTGAGAAACTGTAATAAGGCGACATTTATTGTAGTTGTGAGACAAATTTAATTCGAATTATTGTATAAGAGTAACTTTGTTGATTTCTGACTGTTGTCTGTGTCTAATTAAAGTTTGTAATTAGTAACTTCGTTGGTGTCAGTTATTCTGTTTCCGCTGTACAACACGACCATCTGTGTGAACGACGTAACAGTATCTTATGTTATGGCATTTAAGCGAAACATGTTTGATAGACCAGCTGGACTGTTTGCCTGTTTTATCACTATAAAAGTCTACAATTCAGTGTTGGTCGTGGAGTGGCTTAGAAATTATGTCATGATGGTCTGTTCAACCCAATCGTGCCTGTCAGCCATTACGACGCAGACAATACGGCAGTCCAGATTAGTAAGTGACTAGGTTGGCAACAATGTAACCTAATAAAAACTCGCACAACACTGTTGACCTCAGAACCAGGCTGATTTGCTTCGAAAAATGCTTAAGCCTTTACGTTTGAACGACACGTGATAATAATTACGGCAGTTTTAGTGGAGATGGTAATGATGAAATTGTTAATGCGAATTATGCAAATTAATTCTTTCTTAAGCCACTAAAACCTTTTTAATTAAATACCCTCAATAATTGAAAACTATGTTGTACTGTATAAAAAAAGAAACCTCGATTATACAAGACATACAATTTTTTTTTAAATAGCTAGAAATTATATGGAAGATAAAACGAAGGAACACTAATGTACTAAAAGCTATTGATATCTAAACGAATAATGTTCCTAAAAGTGAAAAGAAATAGATTGGATGTATTAAAGTATTAAGCTGTAGACCTTTAAACCGGCCGGGGTCAGAAAGCTTAATAAATATAACACTAAATATGACATTAATAAACACTTAATAAATAGTAATAAATATGACACTGAAGTGAAAATGTATTAAAGATGAGAATATATTTGTTCTCTTAATCGCCAAATTAAGTTAACTCAAAACTGTTTAGATGATGTCAATTGCTATTAAAATTTTTAAGGATTGTAGTTAACTTGCAGAAAACCAAAATCACGACACAGGCGCATCAGACAAATCCAATCCAACCCATATATCACAGTTTCAGCGTGTTATGTTCACTACAAAAAGAATATTACTTATTTTTATTATTATATATAGGCTACTATAGTGATGGTAGATATAGCGGTACATAATATTGCTACGACAATTACGTAACGCTCTCTAAAATTTGAGAGCGTCATTCTACACGTTTCTCGACAAGCCGAGCGTGCAGCTCCTGTGTCAAGGTCGTGCGAAAACGTAGCTCCCAAACTGTTCGAGCTCTTGCAACTACGACGAGGCATCCTCAGTGGCTCGACAGACAAAGCACAAAGCCTTGACCCACCCCTATTTACAAACCCCCGCCCACAATGTTACAAACAAGCCATTGTGTTGGCTTGAAAATGGCCGTTGCTTTTCCATCGAATTTTCATTGCCATTACTCCACTCAACATATACATTGGTTGAAAACACTACACCATTTTCCGTCTTCTAACCACAGTGAGAAGTCCTTTTTCAGTCCTTTTTTCCATCTGTCTTCGGAGTAGGAGACATATTATAGGTATTTACTTAAGGGGAATAAATTGTAAAAGTAGACAAAATTGAAATTCTAACAGTCCGTTAAACAGCGGTAGACAGTCAACGTGCCTATTTTTGAAGAGACAGTAACTAACACACACTCTGTCTCTTGAACACACGCGCGCGCGCATACACACACACACACACACACAGAAGTAATTCGTAAAACAAGCGTTTAACTTTTAGAAGGTTACACATTAGTTACCTTCTTCTGTCCTCAATAGTGTTACAAATTTTTAACGACATCACAATATTAACAAATTCGTTTGAAAAAAATTGAGCCAATTTAAATATTCGCTTCGGTACTCAAGTCAATTGTAACCTTACTACAAATCAGAAAGCCAGTATATCGTCAACAATTTTTTTAGGTGCTGATTGTTTCCTGTCAAATCTCTGTAGTAACTGTAATACTTCACTGACAGGATGAACAAAAAACAGAGCACTTCGGTAAATAAACAATACCTCAACGCTCGTCTATCAAACTACGATTAGTCGTACCTTTCTATTGATACGCCTACGCCTATATACACAGCTTTTCAACAAAGGTTATCATTCTCCTATCATGTAGCTTACTAGTTATCAGAATTCGTGTAGTCAGTGCTAGTTTAGTCTATCGTATTTCAAGGTTCCAAGACTTTGATTTTTAAACTCTCAACTTAATTGTAACATTTTCAATAGGTACAATGTTAAATGGAAACACTAAGTAATTCGTTTTCCTTGGACGATATATGTAAAAAAAAACAAAGTATTGTGTAAACTTTTGTTGGACAGACAATTACTGAATGCTGCTGCACAAAGTAAACTATTACCCTAGAAGCCCAAGATACGTTATACCAATGTTCATAACTCAAAGAACGGCGGCCAGGACTAAAACACCACTGTGCCCTGTAATGTCTGAGATCGGTGTTGCGTCAGGGTGGCAACTAATTTGAAATACCTGAGAAAGAATACCCACAATATCACCTCGATATGAACAGTTAATTCTCAAATCTGTTCTCACATATTGTAGTATAACCGTATACGGGGTTGTTGTTAATTATATTTATCCAGTTTACTTTCGTTTAAAATTTACGTTTAAGGTTTTCTGATTTGAAGTTTTTTATTTATTTTGGTTTAATTCAATTAATCCAATTCAATTGTTTGATTGAATCCAATTAATTGAATCCGGTGAATTGCTCTTGATGTTGGTTAACGAAGGTATTTAAACTGTTGATAATTTATCTCGATGTATTTTCTTATGTCGACTAGGCGAATCGGTAACGTGTATTCCTCACTGAAAGTACAGATATTTTTGCAAGAAATGATCACTTACTTGGAGTGAGTCTGGCTGACTTCGCAGGGTCGATGTGGCAATCTAAATTTTTAGATTGACTTACCGTAATTCAAATTGCCGCTGTCTGTCGTGCCGTCCAATGAAAGACGTTCACCTATAAAGCTCTAATCTATTGAAATAAACTAACTGACTTTGTCGTATAAAAATTAGAATTTATTCCTTGTTAACACTTCTTTAATGATTTAAAATATCATTAACCATTTTTGGTTCAAATTTACTTATCATTGGTAATTTGTTTTTTTATAAAAAATTATCTCAGGGTGGTAATACTGACCTACAACGTCAGTCTACTGTTAACATACTTTTTGTTTAAATATTTTATTTAATGTGTAGGTTCTTTTAGCCTGCAGAATACCAAATAATTAACTAAAAATCTTACTTTACCATTATTAGGTAGTCGGAGACTGATTACAATTCAATCAATCCTTAATACATAACATACAAAATTATAACCATCCCTACTTTGGCATTTTAGGTTAACTGATTTAATAGTCATTTGACTATAAAGATTAAATGACTTAACGAATGTTTATAAACGTTAAAAGAACTTTTTTAACTTTTAAAATATCTAAAATGTGAACCTAATAAAATAACTCGAAACAGTGTTATTTAAAGAAACATCTGAATCGACATACTGGATTCCTTAAAAGGTAATCGTTTAGTTGTCAGTATTTATATAGCTTAGTACCACTAGCTTTTATTCATTAAAGAAAGAAATATTTAAAATAGTAGTAGACTCTTCTAATTAAGAAACATAAATAATATTTGCATTGTTTGTTAAATTTTGTTAATTAATTCAGTCAGTCGACAATCCTCAATCGTTTACTAATCCTCGTTAGTTTAATCTCGGTTTACTGGTACATTAACTTCAATCAGGTGTGTGGTTATAGCACACTCAGTGTTTATACATAATAAATAATTACTGTTTTCAAAATTCTGATTTCTGAATTATTTAAATTAATTGAGAATTATCTTTATAACTGTTGACTGAATGATATTAATTAGGTGCAATGACCTACATACTTTATTTTATACACATTACAATAATGTTGTTCGATTATATCGTCATTTTTCAATTTCTTAACTAATATTATAAAATCACTGTACTCCCTTTAAATCCCGGAATTGCTAGGGATTATACACTTAGCAATTCTTATTAACGCACTGTTTGTTCTTCAAAAAATCTTCAATAGTAGTGTATTCATGGTTGCACAAATTTAGGTTATGTTGCTTTGTTGACATTGATGACGCGCACAAACTAGGTTAATCAGCTGTTTTCTTCCGGTGTCGAGTTGCCGTCTGTACACATGAAAGGTTGATTAAAAAGTGCCTCGAGCCGACGCATAACGCTGCCGTTCTCTTCTGCGATCGTTGTAAAATTTGCTAATTTCTCTGATTTGATTGGTTAACGATCTTTAATTTAACGCACATACCCCCTTCGCGAAATATTTTAATTGCTGTTTTAAGCGTGGGGTAGCTGGGTTTGAGAGTATACACTGATGCTAAACATTTTCTCAAATTGACACAAATATTTTATAATTGATATAACTTTCTTGTTAATGCATAGATTTTGAATCTAAGCTTATCACTGTATGGCGAACATTTGGCTCTTTATTTTTAGTCCACTCATGATATGTTTTCGTCCATTATTAAGGGAGTTAATGTTTTAGATTATCACTTTACACTATTTACTATTAATTGTATTAATTCTTGAGTTATAACTATTTAATGGCAATCATATCTCTTTGAGAGCATGCCTTCTAAGTCCTTCAACACGTCTCACTTATTGTTTACTTATAATTATTGACAAAATACAATTCTTATTCTAATTTGGTTTAGCCTAGGAGTCTACTAATTACATTAACAAATTATTTATAATATACAGTATTTGGGTAATTTCTATATTGCCCCAATTGTATACATAGAGCTATTGCAACTACTGGTTGTCTTTGTTTATTGGAATATATTGTTATTCCTTGTTATTTTAGTCTTTAAGGTGACCTCTGTATAACACTATGAAGTGTACCTTTATTTTAATTCTTGTTTAAGAATGTAGTGCCCTTTCAGTCTACTATCTAGTTTAGAATAGTTCATTATAGTTAGTACATTGATTATCAATCTGGTATTTTAATACACTTGTCTGTTCTTTTGTATAGGGAATTGGATAATAGTAGTTACATCTAGTGCCACATGACAGATGTGCTTATTTATGCTTATTATATTTTATTTTATTGTTTATAATTCTCTTATACTATCATAGTAGTGATATTACATCTTATTTACTATATAGGTGTCCCCTTTTTATTCCTGTCTAGCTTTACAATATGGTTTTCTCTGTTTCATATGGTGACTCTCATTTTGACTGTTTTGTTCACTTTGTTTACATTAATTCTTATATAAAGATTACTCTTGGTATCTGATTTTGGTATTGGTAGAAACCTTATTACCTCTACTTGATTTAGTGTACAAAAGATTTCAGTTTAGACATGTTTTATTTATTATCAAATATGAAAGTAGGTGGAAAGTACCTGTATCTAGGTTATGTGTTTCCCTTTTTTGTAGCAACAATGGGTAAATTGGCTTGATACAAATTTACGTTTTCTAACCTTGGTTTTACAAGTATTATGTTATTAGTGATTACTGGTAATGCATTGATTAGTTCTTTTTTCTATCTTACATGATTTCTCTATTACTTAGCTAACAATTATTATAGTTATTAGACAATTTTATTTCTCTATCATTTTACATTAATGCTGTGCATGATATTGCAATATGCTGTTATTTACAGCTTCTTATGGTATTCATATTATTGTGACTTTCTATTGGCTAATATTGGATGCCTTACTCATTTACAATAATATTGGTTATATATGGGTCATCTAAATTAGTCAGTTATTCTTTTATTTACGATTGATAAGCCTCTCAGTTAGCATTTATACGGGTAAGATGTTAATTTATAGTTGACTGGCTCTTGGAATTTATCTTATGCCATGGTTGTTATGTGTCTTTCTCGTAATATGTTTCCTTCTTGGTTTTTATTGGCTTCTTACTGACCGAATCTATTGGGTTATTGGTTCCTGTTGTATAATCACTGTTTAATGTATCTTCTTTCTTCTTATAAATTATTATTATTATGTTTATTACCATTACATTTATGAATTCCTGTTTTGTGGGGTTATTCTTTTTTATTGGTTGTTCATGTAGTTTCATTCTTGGCATTTTCAGAGTAAATACTTGATGTGACTTGTTACCTCAATTATCATGACATGTGTTAATATTTTGTTACTTAAAATATCGGGATCATATGTCTTGTTACAATATGGCAGTAGGTAAATAAGAAATATACATTACCCATACATTACCATCAACTTGTTGTCATTAAAATGCAAATGTAACAAACAGTTGAAATTAGGCCAATACATAAACCGTTTAAAATGTTTTCTGATTAAAATTTTCATGAAGCAAAGGTATTCAAACAAAATGAAATACATAATATACATAATATATGAATGACATAAGCTTATTATTCTTATTGTAACTATAGAATAAACTTCAATATTTCCTGTCACTAGTAAATTAAATAACGTTACAGTATATTATTTTCAATTTAATGTTAGTGATCGTGTGGCAAGTTAGCCTTGAATCTAAAAAATTAATGTCGTTTAAATTAGTGTAGGCCTACAAAGTGGGTAGTTTGCAACGAAAACGTTATGGGACTTTTGTTCCATCCCCAGCAAGAATTTAGTGTAACCTCAGAGATGTGAAATATTTGAAATAGTTGCATTTAAAATGCAAATACAAAATGCAAAATACCTATTTCTATTTTGCATTTAAATACTTTTTCGAAAAAAGCATTTTGTATTTTATTTCAAATACTTTTTTGAACGTATTTTCTATTTACTAAATGCAAAATACATTTTTTTAACATTTCTCAAGTATTACCAACATTATCAATCGAACGTTACAAGTTATCATATAAATTTTAAGAAAGTTGTTTACACTGACCACTAGAGGCGTGGCAAGTCAAGTTATATTACGAGCTTTGTGTGTTGTGTGTGGTCTGTGGACCATGTTTTCGAGTTGCGACAAGTTTGCATGTAGGTACTGACTATTGAAGTTGCATTGCAGTGACATCAGTGCCTGTTTTGTTTATTTCGAATCAAGTTTGTTTTATCAGTACTAGTTATTGCGTTGTATTGGTGGAATTGTATGTATTGTGTTCCTTTCTGATCGACTGTTTACGGTTTGTGCGTCGTGGGCGTGGGGTTATCTGTTGTATCTATGCACATCACGTTACTTTGTTATTCTATGAAGTAAACCTACAAAATGTAAGTACAAAAGCAATAATGTTTTATTTACACTACCTAACACAAATTTTACTTATTATTATGTTATGTTTACTCCATCTCTATCGTTATAACGTACTAAAGAACAGATGAACTTAGAAAATGTTTCGCAAAAATGGTGTCATTATAGCATCCATTTTAAATTATTTTATCAATTATCATACAGAATACGTTAAAATAAGCGTGTTTTACTTGAAACAAATTTCTCAAAAAAAAAATCACCCAGCTTGGGGATCTGACAGATTGGAATTTTTTGCTCATAAAACACAAGTACATTATTATTATGTTAGGGGAATGGGGATTTATGTTACACTATTTTTTATTTCAGGGACAATACAAATATCCCATTTGTATTGAAACACTGTTTTAAAGGTGTCAAAAAGGATGCTGGAAGTGAAATTAATATATCCGCTGTTTGCAAGCAATGCTCAAAAACATTGAAAGGAAGTCTTAATGCAACTACAAACTTCTTAAACCATATAAAAGTAAGTAGTGTTACTTAGCTTACACAAACATTATTTACTAAAGTAAATAAATAAAAATAATATTTTCCTTTATAATCTTAACTCTTGTAATATCCGAGTACTGAATTAATAGAATTAACTTGAAATTTAAATAAGGTAAAGGCACCAATAACGGAATAGACACCAATAACGGAACAACTCGGTAGAAATATGTTAATTTAATATTTTCTAATTGTTTAACCGTTATAAAAAATTTTTTTAATTATTTTAACAATTATAATAAGTGTAATAAGTACTTTACCAGTAGTATTATTCAATTGTTAAGCCTTAAAAATAATTCATAATTATTGCGTCTCAGCTGTTTTGCTGAAAATCATTGATTTCTAGCAGTGTCACGTGCAACGGAGAAGTATATTAAAAAAATTATTTTTAAGTTATTAATATTAAAACTTTTTATTTTAACTGTACTGCAAAGAGTTATATTTTCACAAAATAATTTTTTTTAATAATATTATTACATTGAAATTAAATTAAGGGGTGTTCGAATATTGGTGTAGCTGAACAGGTTATTCACCAATTTATGTACATATTTAAAAACATAAATCTTTGAGGTTATAACCTCAAAAAAAAAATTTACATTTAAAATTTGTATTTAAATAATTACTTTTGGTGATTTTATTTGTTAATTTTATAAAAATAATTGTGCTATTAATATTTTTTCGTAATAATATTTTTTGATAAGAAAAAAACCTTGAAATATATAAGCTATATTTAAAATTTTTTAATAAATACTAGTCTTCATAATGACTGCGTGTTTTAATTATTTATATTGCATAAATTAATTTATATGTAATATTGTATTACTTTTAATAAGTAAGAAGTATTATTATAAATTTATAATCATAATTAATACTATAATTACAACAAATAACATTTTTTAAAAATATAAACTAATCCTGCAGCAAGTGTTCCGTAATTAGTGCAATTAGTGTTTCATAATTGGATACAGCTGTTCCGTTATTGGCGATTTGGGCTTTTTTAAATTTAATTATAAATTTAATAATAATTTATTAAATAATTATAATAAATACTAATATATTTAAAAAGTTTGAATGTTTGGTAATTGAAAAATCCATGATTCATTTTCTTTTGCCTCATAATTATTATTTTATTATTAATTTAAAGTTGTGAAAATCCTTAAGTGTTCCATAATTGGTCCCTTTACCTTAATAATAAATATGTTTTTTCAGCGAAAAGGTCATGGTGATTTATTCAAAGAATATGAGGAACTCAAATCTCAACAAACAAAGAAGAGGAAATGTGGTATTACAGATTCAGATGATGATAGAGCAAGTACATCAAAAAAAATGAAACAAACAACTCTGTCGAATACCTTACCAAAGTCTATTAATTTAGACAAGTTGATTGTGAATTTTGTGGTTGATACAGTGTCACCAATATCAGTTGTGGAAAATGTTTATTTTAGGGCTCTAATTGAAGGAGATCAACAATTATCACACCCTCCTAAAATTATGTGCCGCCGTACATGTAATAAAAAAATTGCTGACAGATTTACTCAATATAAGGAAAATCTAAAAAATAAATTAAAAAATGTGGAATATGTTTGCACCACAGCTGATATTTGGTCATCATCAAAGAGAAGTTATCTAGGTATGACTGTGCATTGGATTGATTCCAACACATTTGAAAGGAAAAGTGCTACTCTTGCCTGTAGGAGATTTAAAGGATCTCATACTTTCTACAAAGTAGCAGAACTGATCATTGATATACATTCTGAATATGATTTGAGGTTGGCAAAAATAACAAAAACTGTAACTGATGATGGCTCCAATATGGTCAAAGCTTTTAAAGTATATGGGAAACCCGATTTGGAAACAGACACAAGTGATGGAAATTTACCTAATAATGAAAATACTGAAATGAACGAAAATGAAGACAACCATAATGATAATGATGATGATTATGATGAGGATGGGGTATTACTTTTGAAAGAATTTCCTGGATCTGATGAATTTGATGACATGTACCAACTACCTAATCATGAAAAATGTGCCACCCACACATTACATCTGATTCCTTCTTGTGATATTGATAAGGCCAGATCTCAAAATAATTCATACAGAAAACTGCATGATGCAGCAATGTCTAAATGCCATGCAGTTTGGAATTTGTGTTCCAGGTCGCCTAAAGCGTGTGAGATATATTTAGAATCTACAGGAAAATCTCCAACAAGTCCATGCCCAACACGATGGAATTCATATTATAACTGTATTATGGATCTTTTGACGGTTCAGGAGACTATAAATGAAGCTTTGAGAAAACTAGGTTTAGCAGTTTTTAAGGAGACTGAATTACAGTTCCTAATTGAATATACCAATTGCTCAAGGCCCATAGCTGAAGGTATCAGGAGTTTGGAAGGAGATAAAGAAACATTTTACGGATGCCTTCTACCTGAATTAATGCGAATGAAAAGAATACTAGACTCATTAAAAATGGATAATCCAGCATATTGTGGTGTGCTTATAGATGTAATCAAGAAGAGTCTAGAAAAGTGTTTTGAAAAATTTTATTCATTCGAGGAGCTTAGAGCTAAAGAAAGTGTGTTGGCATCTGTATCATATCCCTTTTTTAAACTGAAATGGGTGCCGAAAGGAAGTAGGGAGTTTGTGAAAGAATTGTTTGTTGCAGAAGTAAAAAAGATGAAAAATGAAGACATAAAAAAACCTAATCAGTATGAAAAAGTAAGAGAAAAAAACGAGTCATACTACATGTTTGTAGAGGATTCCGACTCTTCTGCAGCTAGTGACACGGCTAACACCACAATTGATTTAGAGACGCTTCAATATTTGAAAGATGACGATACGAGTTTGGATTCACTAAACAAATACCCAAATATCAAAAAAGTGTTCCTAAAATTTAATACGTGCTTGCCAAGTTCTGCACCAGTAGAGCGTTTATTTTCCTTTGGTGGCATAATCATGAGGCCTCATAGAAGAAAGATGACTGATAATTTATTTGAACAAATTGTTGTGTTAAAGTCTGGATTATAATATAGCTATATAAGTACTCTTTTCAATTTGTCTATGAGGCCTCAAGGCCTCATGATCTTTATAAGCAATATTGATATCAATAAAGAAAACTGCTAATTTGTCTTTATAAAAGCATTTTATTTGAAAAACGTATTTTAAAAATACCTATTTTGCATTTAGTATTTAAATACAAAACGAAGAAACTATTTTGTATTTGCATTTGAAATGGAAAACACAAAAAGTATTTGTATTTTGTATTTAAATATTTGTATCAAACCATTTTGTAGATCTCTATGTAACCTTTACCAACATTTTTAAAGTCGAAGTCTATATAAGGAACTTACATCAAGTGGAATGTCATGCTTAAAGAAAACTTGAACAAGTGAAATCTTTTCTACACTTGTAAGTATCCCTTCTTGCAAATTATGCAGAAGAATGAAGTGCATTGTACCGTTCGGACTGCTAATTGCTAAGTAAATACACATTGGTTTTCAAAAACCTACAGCAAAATACTGTACCTCAACTGTTCTCATTAATACCTTAGAAAATGAATAGTACGGAAGGAAAAAAGAATAAAGAGATAATTTATTGTAATTGTTGGGAGTAGCTATGGGAAACAAATAAAAAGATACGATAAGCACATACTAAAAATTGGAATAGATAGAAGAAGCCAGCTAAACCGTATCAGAAAAAAACAAACTTAGTTGAATCTGTGTTCAGGCTATTCTGAAGACTAATTGCCATTAATCATTGAGTCATTTCTGAGAAACAGAACTTAACGTGAGCAAGAAAGCAATAGGGAAAACGAGTAAAGGGATCATATATAAATTGTGCTAACGAATCTGAAAGAAGGAAATTGTTACCAGCAGCTAAAGACAGTTGCAAAACCCAGAACAGCGTGGAGAGATGAAACTTCTCATATAGATAAAAATTTGATGACGGCATTAGTTTCGACACCTGAACTGTCACTTCAGTCTGTCTCAATGAAATTTCGATTCAACTCTCCGTTTCTTGATAAACATGATTTCTTGATAAGTCAAAACATAGTCGGTGAATCAAAAAGTAAGTAGCGTGAAGTAGATAACACTGAGTCTTATATATGGGGTTTTATAAGGAGTTCGAAATGACTAGCGTTCCATGTATCAGTTATCTCATTGGCCAATCATTATTTAAAAAATAAAACAAAAATAATAATTAGCAGTAGAGAAAGAATCTAACCAATTCAATGCGGTAACCTATTACTATGTTACACTTTCTCGTGTACAACGTATTTCTATAAGACAAATTGAATGCGTCCTTTTCAAGCTACACTAAGTGCAAAACACCGCATATTGTATAGTTGAACTCTCTAGGGCAAACCACACAATCACTTATGTCTTTGCACAGGAGCGCTTTTCACGAGTTGCAGCACACGTATTGCAGGTTTTAGTCGAGTAGAGGGGTTAATCAGTCAGAAGTATCGGACCCGCGGCCGACGTCTATCACGTGTATGAATCGATTATGCATTCTGACAGCAGCGTCTCGCTACAAATAGCACAAGCATTTTGTATAGGAAAATAAAATTTACAGTCGTGTACATGTATACGTTTTAGTTGAGTCGTGATTTTCTCGACATTCTGATAGATTCATCCCTGCCATACCATGTTGACTCTTTCTTCGCGCCCACAACACATACACACACACAGCCGTCATTCCCTTCTTTCTCTCAACCATGTCTTTCGTTCATCTCTATTCGGCGGTCATCCAGCTTCGTGTTCTCTCATCTCTGTCACCTCACCATTTCGTTTCACTAAGATTTTCTTTCATCCACCCACAGCGGTACAACGGAATTCTGTAATAAAATGAAGTATAAAGTTATAAAGTTAAGTATAAAGTTAGTTTGGTATAAAGTTAAGTAGTTGATATCGTTGATATCTTTGTTTGGTTTAATTTCATTTTTTCGTAACACTTAGGGTCTCCTTATATCAAACTACTGGTGTTAAACAGCAGTGGCGAAGCGTGACAAAATAATTTGGGTAGACATAAAAATACCAGCCAAAACCAACCTCTTACTAAAATTGTTGACGTTTTTAATGAACCTGTAAATCTGTGGTAAATAGAGTTAATGCTACCTCTATCAGATATTAGCTAAGTGACTGACTGAAACACACGCATTTCGTTATATAATTTGGCCTAAATATCAAGGAAAACCTATCGTATTGTTACTGGTGACTTTTATGAATCTTAATTAGAAAATGTTGCTAGAAAAATATAAATTATATTCAAATTTTTTAATGGTGACAAATCCGGATTACTGTAGGCAGCACACAAACTTTCATATTTTCTTGTTAATGAGTTTTACACGCCGTGTCTCATGTTTTCTTAGTTTTAGCTATGGAATCAGCTCCCGAGAGATTGCCGTGCAATTTTGAATTACTCTGTATATGTTCTTTCATGAAAGACTCTTCCGCTGCCATTAAATTTAAAGTTTCTGAATAATTGCTCTTATTAAGAGATTGCTCATTTAAATCAATTAAACAGTATGCTTAAAGCATTTAAAGGACGTCACTTAAAACTATGTATTATTAAGTCTATTTTACACACTTTTTAGTAACACTAAAAATAATTTTTAAACTCAACAAAAACAAATATTCGATTAACCAAACAAATATTCGACTACCTCTGGAAGAAGAAGACCACTACAACGTGGATTAAGGAAGTTAGAAAGGATTTAGAAAAGTCGAATATCACAGAGTCCCAAATGTTATAAAGAAGTGAATTTAGGAGTACAGTGAAAAATCTGGAATTGTTTCAAGATGCAAGAAGACCTAATAGAAGTGGACGAACTTGGACAGAAGATCAAAGGAAGCAAGCCAGTGAGCGTATGAGGGAGTATTGGAGACAGAGGAAACTACAGGCAAAGAAAAAGAAATAAAGTTGTAGCGTGATCCTAAGAAGTCAATTCGCTAAAAAAAAAAAAAAAAAAAAAATTTAAAATATTCACTACACAAGCACAATGAAACAAACACAGATGGCGAAGCGAGAATTCTGTCCTCTTTAGTGCGGGGGAAACGTGTCGTCTGATGTGATGTACGGGACACATTTTTATGCTGCGCCCGCAGGTCCTCTCCTGTTGTCGTCCGCCGAAGCCCTCCTCACCTCCAGCCTTGTTACAAAGACATTTCAAGCAATGTATAGCCTGAGTACCTTACAATTGCATCGCACATCAAGGTTCCATGGCTCATACTCGCGTCATGTCGCGTGATATTTAACTTCATAAATTATTTTTGTATGCTTTCTGAGTAACATACTCAACTTAATTCATAAATAAAAATTAATTATTTTATGAACAAATTATTTGGTGATACACTGTCTACCTTGTCTCCCCTGACCCTTGGCCACTGTTAAACAGTAAACCCAAACATGTATGACATTACACGGTGCACACAAATCAATATTTCACGCCATTACAGACATAACTTTCTATCACAACAAGCAGCAATTCATATACTTTTATGTTTTGTTTTTGTTTTTCAGTATTAAAAATTCATTTCTGTTTGTCTAATTGCTTCAAATTGTTTGTCGTTTAAAGAATAATATGTTTCATTTTTTGACAAATAGGCCTAGTTTCAAAAAATGTAAATTTTTTACAAAACTTTTAATGCAAACCTGATCTCTGTATGCAAGGTAGGTAATCCTTTTGGGATAAAGCAATCGTAAACTTATTTTATGTTGTACACTGCAAACAATCTAGGTTTAACTCTATAAAGTTTTTTTATTAAAAGACGATATGAAGAAGAGTCGTTGAGTCTGAATTTAAAACGTTGTTAGTTAGCGTTAACAAAAAATATTACCCTGATTTTATATTAATTTTAAACATTCCCGAACGCGTTCTACAGGAAGTAAATGTTTTAGTATTTGTTTCCTAAACGATTGTTTAAAGTTTAGGAACATCGTCAGACATTGTGAATTTCCTGGGATAACATCGTCAGGTAATAATGGACGGCTGAAGTACCTTCAACAATGGCACAGGTAATCCCTGCCACAATGCAATCTCTGAACCCCTCTCCTAATTTACTTCTGTAGTATCATTATTTCCTTCCGATCTAAAAACTGTCAGTTACGGCACACAGATACCGTGCAAAGCTATTATTAACTTTTTAATTAAATAGGCTAATTAAATTTATCCGACATTCAGCTATTGAGATAATTATACAAAACTTTAATAATACTTTTAAGTAATTGATAATTGTACAAACTTCTTGAAATAAATAAATCAAGAGACTAATAGAACTAAGATAATAATATTGATTGCCACAAAACGATCGAGCAATGCCTGTCACACTACGTGTTTAGAAAATAAGAATAAGAAATACGCCTATGTTTGGTGAAAATGAGAGAGACTTGGTGGGCCTATTAACTGTCATACGTACTTTTCAATTATTACAGACAAATTGTTAAGAGTTTATTTTAAAAAATGACTGCACTTATAATACAAACGAAAAATTGCCTGATTAGATAGGTCTTTGCAAAAGTAAATTTTGCGTGATTTTTCATGGTTCTGACAGAAATGTTAATGTTTCAAGTCTCATGTAACGTGATGAATGCCCTGCTCCCGTGACATTCTATTATCGTATTTTAAATTATATAGTTCCGTACTTTCTAATAGTTACTGCAGACTGAACAAGTTATTTTTGAAACCTGTGATCAAGGGTTTAATTTTAGATATTTATCAACTGACACTCGGCTGAAACATATGGCCATGGTACGTTCCATTTAATACTTCGACTTACTTTAATGTTATGTTTTTGTTCTGTATTTTCATTCGTTTCAAATACGAAACGTATTTACGTAGAAATAATACACAAGCACTTGTATTAATTCTTGTGTATAAGGTTTTTAATGGAAGAGAAAGTCAATACAGAACGGAAAGGGTGAGTCGAGCCTCGGGACCCAACATATAAATAGGACTCGTCTCCAGTAGCACAGCTGACAGTGTTGAATTTGTGTTATTTGCATTTGGAATTTGTACGCTGGACATAGCTTCTAATTTAAAAGGCTGTGAGTTTGTTTAATGAAAAGGCAAACATTTTGGTTTAATTAACTATTTACAACAAAAAGTTCTCTTTCCAAATATTGTATAATATCCACTTGACTTTGAATTCAGTAATTTAACTTATATTACTCCAACGTTTATTCAAGTTTAAAAAACACTAAAAGTGAATAAAAAGTTTAAAGTTGTCTTAACTAAATTTTCAACTGGATCAAAAATAAATCTATTTGCATTAATTTTATTTTTCGATGTCTCGAATTTATATGTTGCGGTGTGTATATGTATCACATAGAATAAGTAGTTTATGTTATTGAAATGAAGTGGATTTATTAGTGGTGCTATTATTTTCTGGCTATCTACTAAGCTTTTAATGCAGTTTATAAAAAATAATTAACCCGTCTCTGTTGACCTTTATAACACAAAGTAAAATTTACTTTCTGTACAATGAAATAAATTAATATTTAAAAATTCTTTTTGTCTTATATACTATAAACTCTTTACTGATGTGATAGTCTGTTTTTTAAATAATTTTTTTCAACTGTACATTGATAATATAAGTTTACTTCCCTTTTATGTTGCCTGCAGATCCTTCAGACAACAGTTTCATCCTGGATGATTCTGGATCTGGATGGGTATGTGGGCTGATATACTCTGTCCGATCTCAGGGTCACTTCCGGGCGTGTAAATAGTTCTCACAGGCACGGGTACATACAATTTTACCGTGAACCGATACTGTTACTGCTTCTGGTGTATTATGCTTACATCGTTCCAGTAAACTTGAAGTGTCTATATCCCTAATAGGAATGTCTTGAACTTTCGCGGATTAGCATGGTAATTTAAGTTAATTCTTTACAGTTTCTTCAACCATTGATTATAACAATAATAATTATTATTATTATTATTTCAAAATATTTACAAACTACTAAACTAACCACCAAAAAGGTTCCAGACTTTTACAAATTTAATGTAGCCTAAAAGTGTGTGTGTGTGTGTGTGTGTGTGTGTGTGTGTGTGTGTGTGTGTGTGTGTGTGTGTGTGTGTGTGTGTGTGTGTGTGTGTGTGTGTGTGTGTGTGTGTGTGTGTGTGTGTGTGTGTGTGTGTGTGTGTGTGTGTGTGTGTGTGTGTGTGTGTGTGTGTGTGTGTGTGTGTGTGTGTGTGTGTGTGTGTGTGTGTGTGTGTGTGTTTCAAGCAACCAAATAACACAATGTATAAGTACAACTAAACACGTACTTGACATTACAACGGTTACTGAAAATAGATAAAAGACCAAAGTTGCAAGAAAGCGGGATCAAACTGGAAAAAGAAATATGCCTCAGATTTTAAAGGACGTTTATCAGACTGCAATTATATCGACTTATACGCCGATCAATGCGGTGCACATAAAGTACCTTCTATCTTGTCTCATTTCCTAAACTATATTTATTAATCTTGTTGTAGAGCGAGGTAACCTATATTGTGTATAGTGTTTCTTGTGTAGGAACTTACGATATTGAATTAAACTTCATAATATGGTGGCTGTAGTTACTCTTCTACACGGCTGTGCGTTAGACACAAAGAACTAGACGGAATGAACAGGAAGCGGGGAGTAGAGTTTCTCAGATACGTAATAGGAAGACAAGACAGAAAAAGAAGTGAGAACATCTAACAAGCATTAAAGAAATTATATCTCAACGGAGAAACATAAAAGATGTAAAAAAGTCAAATAAACATACAACACAATGGAGGAACAAAACAACCAAAAATACACCTACAACATAAACCACTGGGTGCAGAAGTATCCGTCGACCCATAGAGATACTTTCTATTGGTTTCTACATAGAGAAACCCATATTGGTTTCTACAAGAAATGCCAGCGAAAAACAATCCAAACATTGATTTAGGTTCCAAATCGCGCATTGCGCATTGTTGTAGTTAAGCCAAGTGTGATCATTACGTGGACTGTTAACTCAGCTCCTAATAAAATCTGTCACAGGTTAGTTTTAAAGGAATGTCGTACGTAACAGACATTCTATTATATTTTTCTATGTGACAAAAAACCTTTGCCTAAGGACAACGGTAATGTACAGTGTGCGATGAAAGAAAAACTAAAACAAAATGAATGCAATATTGTGACAGAGTAGGTTTCGACCATTGCTTGAGGTCGCGAAAATGAGACCTGCTTCTACGGAGACAATAACTCACATGACTGCAGTCTTAGATACGAACTTTTAGAGTAAAGCAATCAGAAAAAACAGTTAATATAAGACAGCTAACAGTTAACAGCAGTGGCGAGGCGTGAGTTTTTAGAATGTGTATGCGGTTATACCTATCTCAGCTATCAACAAATAAAAACTCTTTCTCTCTCTCCGTGTGATAATCAAACCCGGTCAACAGTATTAACAACAGATAAGAAAAGAGTAAATATTACAAATTTTCCTTTTTCTAATAGAGACCAATATAATAATATTAATTATGTAAATTATTTTAGTAAATCAAGCAAACTGTATTTGGAACTTACCAGTACGTTGAGTGGCGTCTGGTGGTACCGATTCAACTATTATTTCCACTTGTTTTAATCACATACAGCCACAGAATCCATAAATAAACACACTGACAACTATTTATTTAAAATAATTTATAATATCTTGTATCTGCTGTTTAATATGTCATACGTAAACAATACAGATTCACAATGGTAATTAAAATCGTCCACAACGACACTAATTCATTCATCGTAATGGCTCACAATAATTTATTATTCATATTATCGTTAATTATTATGCGTTAGCTGTAGGAGTTATTTTTTAAACGTTAGTTCTATGCGCCTTGTTTTTTCAGCAAATAAGTCAACAACCGTATCGCAAAAAGCAGAATTAGTTTTTAGTTTCAAAAGAAGCAGTTTTTCAATAGATAACACTGATAGAGCCCAGAGTCCGTGTTCAGTTTGCGAGTTACACAAATAAGTTTTTATTCTCTTCAAGGCTGAAAACGATCTTTCTGTTGAAGACCTTGTAACTGGAATTGTCATTACAAGGTTTACAAGCCTCCACACTTGAGGAATGGTGTCACTCAGATCTGCTGATGTTAAGTACTTTGACAAGTCATTAACACTATTTTTACAAAACTGCTCATTTGAATAAACTACAGAAAGCTCACTCCTTAGTAACGGAAAATCAAAATACTGGCCACACGAGCGTTATAGAGATTCAAAATGCTCTTCTGGAAAATTTTTAGAAAATTCTGGAAAACGTCGTGATTCTAGTAGACCGATAAAATCAAGCTGACCTACATCTGCAAACCTCTGATTAAGTCTACATTTTACTGAACCAATAATTTCATAATACAGCCTACGATAAGCGCTTTAAAAATCCGACATGTTATCAATACGTAATCTTTTACTTTTGTGAGTGCTTGTAGGCTTGTCCCACCTCCCTGTTGAAATATTCTGAATTTCATTCTGGTCACTCAAGAATTTGTTGTAGTTATTCCTTAAGTAGGTGCAACTGATGGAAATCGCTTCTTTACTTCTTGATCAAGTGCGTGAGTTCGTCTGGATAATTTTAAAAAAAGTGAAGCTAAACCAGATAATATGCTAAAAAATATTTTACATTCTTTAATGTGATCTACTGAATTTTTCAAGACCAAGTTCATTTTATGAGCATAACAATGGATAAATATTGTTTGGCTGCACTTACTTTTAACCAGGGCCTGTAATCCTCCATGTTCACCAGACATAACAGCAGCACCATCGTACGTTTGTGCAACTAATTTTTCTTCACAGTCGTATTCAGTCAGGACATTAAATACGTAGTTTGCCAACCCGTTAGCTGTACGATCGTCACTAAAATCGCTAAAACTGATAAATCTTTCCTGAACGGCTCCGGACTTATCGACGTAACGAAACACATTTGACACCTGGCACGTATTTGTGATATCTGTTGTTTCGTCCATTATTGTTGCTACAAAGGGACTTTGTTTTATTTCATTTTTTATTTCTGTTAATAAGACTTGATAAATGGAGTTAATCAAGTCATTTTGAATAGTCTGGTTTAGATAAACCAGAAAAGACTGTAGAGTTTTAAGTAAGGTGGTTGTCTAACATTCCGTCGTAATTTCGTAACAAATTTAACAGCCCTACATAATTTCCTCGATTCGACGATGCCACAGATTCGTCATGTCCACGAAATGGGAGTTCATTTTCATCCAAAAGACACACTACGTCAATTCTAATTCGTTGTCTACAACGAAGAATGTACCGGTTTTGTTTTACCATGTCATTGTGCTGTTTGATGTTAATTTTCAATTGTTCACTAAGGGCATATTCAATTATGGTTTTACCGAACTGTTTTAAAGCAAGAAGGGAAGCAACATGACTCTGTGAAAACTCATGGCGTTTTTGTAAATTAAACAAATTGTTCAAATCAGAAACTCCTGAATTTGTCCAGACATTTTTTTCAGTTAAAAAAGAATGCATGGCCCACAGTATAATTTTGAAGTTTTTCTGCAGCCGCAAAGCCAAGTTTTTACTTCATTTTGTTTTTGACGTTAACGTGGGAATTAATGGGGTTGGTCTGCCGCTAGAAATAATGTTTAATTTATCTGTAAAACTTCTACTACTGAATGGCTGTATAAATAAACTTTCAAGTACACAATTGCACTCAACTACATACGACGATGATGTTCCCGCCATAAGTTCTACTACAAACGAACTCATAATTAAAAAACTTTAAACAACACGGTCTGCGTACGCACTAAGCACTGTATATGCAGAAACAGTAACGCATAGCGTTACAGCTATTCACAGACAGTGGGAGTGGGAGCGCAAGTCAGCTGCCTGTTCACACATGAAAATCTGCTGCATGGGTTAATGACCGCTATCGAGAGAATGTATTCGTTAGCTACAACGCATACTGTGCGTCTGGTTGTAAACAGTAAAGCTTTATTAACTGTCGTTATATCGCTCAAGTGAAAATCAAGTTTTGGCTTTTGAAATGACAAACTTTTACATCTCAAATAATTTAAAATTAATTACAAAACTTTATACGATTTTACATACAATTTTAAATTGTATGCGCCGCATACAACGCATATATGGACGCTTCGCCACTGGTTAACAGTTAACTAGCTTCACTTAATATAAGAAAACGTGTTTTTAATTGTAAGGGTTTAAAGCAAAAAATTCACTGTTAGCGTGTGAGCAGACGAAAACCAAATGCATTGAAATTATAGAATACAAATTAACAAAAGGTAAACAGACATGAGACAGTATGTAATATTAAAAATGTGGTTAACGTAAAAAGGGATAGAGCAAAATTACTTGTTGTTTAAATATCTGCACTATTGTGTTTGAATGTAAAATATTTCAAAGTGATCTGTGCAATATATTATTTCGTTTCCAAATACGAGCTAAGCATCATAAGATAAAGTTGTCGGGCTATGTACTTTATTGACATGTTTTCACAGTAACGGTTTGGCTTCTACAATCTACAACTGTCTTCAGACACCAATAGGCCTATACAAAATTACTTGACGCAGGTAGGAAACATCCAGAAGTTTCAGGATATAATCCAATTAGGAACTAAAATATAGGCAAATAAATTAAATTAACCACCTCCTTCGAATATGGAATATGAAAAATATTTAATTAGAAGAAAAACCGTTACATACCTCTACTATTAAGGCAATAAACCAAAAGGAAAGAGTCACAAAAACAAAATGAGTAAAAAAAAATTTACAGGCATTGCACAAATGCAATGCACAGAGAAGGGCATTGAAAATGCTTCAATAAATCTAAAAAATATATATGTTTATGTTCATTCACCAGTCAATGAATTCATTCTTCATTTACCAATGTACAGATTATAAGTTAAATGTAGTCGCATTCATAACCGAAGTTTTATATATGTACTACGTTATTGACAACAAAGAAGTCGTTTCTATGGAAACTCACCGGTTCCCATTTTCGATCACGCACCAGCGATCGGCCGCAAATGTGCGACACGTCCTTATAAACATTTTCAATGTTAAAAAGTATTTTTTTCATATCGTTGACTGCTAATTTACTTGCACAATGAGCTGTTGCACTATATTGCCAAGGGCTTCCCTAGCTGATGAAACCACGTACCCAAGCCGTGGATTAGGACTGAATAGCTGAGTCCAAAATTGATTTAAATTTCCAAAGTCCCGTTAATCAAAAACTTTAATATTACATACCAACCGGGAGATACAAGTATAAACCGGGAGATACATACTTTTCAGGCTCCTCTCAGACGTTAAATACTGGACCAAGGGTACACATGACATCTTAAATTTCCTCCAGTCACCATAGTGAAATTACGTCTCTATGTTCTAAACTTTATCGCGTCATTAAACATTTTTCTCTTTCCCACCTCTTATCTCAAAACTGCCAGACCTCAGTTGGATAGTGCGGCTACGTAAATCGTATAAACCCTAATTCGTATTAAATACATAAATATCAACTCTGAAACATACTACGATGTCACATGTAACTGCAAAAACTATACGGTTCAAAAAAATACAGTAGTATCCGGACGCCATGGTTGTATTTAATATACGGGTGTCAGTTTCAATTACATATTATATATTAACAATGCAAACAATTTTACTTACCGTGTTTAGCCAAATATTAATTATTGGTGACCAATATTTAGCGATATCACGTAAGATATTGTTACGTAATGCGGAAAAAGTGTTACACCATTACAAAACATTCTACGTGTTTCTCGGATGTTCCAGTGGAATCCTGTTGTAATGATGTGTGCGTATGTGATCTTAACATGCGGTAGCGAGACTTTCTAGATTTCGTCGGCCGCACGCACTGTGTCAATTACGCAATCAATTACGCTCTGGTGTAGCGCTGATGCGTAATATGGAATATTCTGGTGTCTCAGCGGGGTATAAATATAAGGCTTAGCGACGCTTATTTCAGTTTGAGTTCCGATTTATACCAGTGCGGTTGGAAGTATTGTGGCGAAGTGTTACGTGTTTTATAATTGTGCGGAACAATTGTAATACAATTGTGTTTTATATTAGTTGACATTTTTATTGCGTGTGAACAATTTTAATTTGATTGTTGTAAGAGACTATCTTGTTGATTACAAACTATTTAATTGTGATAATTAAAGCTGGTGATTAGTGACTTAATTGGTGTCTTGTATTTTCCTTTACATTCTACCACATGACGATCAGTTAGACCGTCGTAACAATATTGTCAAACAGACCCGTGTTTACTTGAAGTCGGCGCTACCCAATTTGGCAAAATAGATTCCCTATGTAGTGGCTTGCCGTTCTACGATACATTTTATTTCGCCATTTCACGAATTCCCACAAAAATTGATTGGCGGTTGTCAATGAAATGGCGATAACCTCGCTCTAATTCCGTCGTCTGACATCTCCGCTAAGAATCGGAACATGATGGGGCCCATTGCTTTCCACGTTTCTTTACTTCATCCTGTAGAGTGAAGAAGGATCGACTAGAGACTTCTACTAAAAATGACTGGACCTTTATCGCGAAAAACACCCTCAAAACCCATTATTGGGGAGAATCTTGTCACTCCTAATTTTTCCGCTTAAAGGACAAAGTTCCACCATTCCATTACCGTTCTCCACTTTGTCGTTATGAATGTCTTGAACATTCTCTACATAACTAAACGTACAACGCAGTAACGGTATGAGACGACAGGTTAAATTCGTTGAGACGGTAACGCTGCTCGTTAGACGAAACTTATGAGCTCACGCGTAATGAATCAACACGTCACATACGGTCACCATGCTAGTTATAGACACGACAGATAGGTCTGTACGTCCGTGTAGCAGACATTGGGACAGACATACACTCAGATGGAAGAACGTGCTTGTTTTGTAGGAAACGAACTGCGTCTTCCTCGTTTTGCGGCGAGTCTCAAACTTCAACCTGCATCCGTACGTTAATCGGAATAAACACGATTTACCAGAGTAGTTTTACGAACGTCTGTTAATTTTCTTCCTAACGGGTAGTATGTTAACTAGTGATATATTTTAACTGTCGTTATCTTAATAGCCATTACTCCAAAGTCTGTTTGGGCACGGTTAGTAAAATTCTTGTTAAACGACTTGATAATTATGATTATCAATGATAACCATATGATAACAATTACCATGATAATTGTCGATTTCCTTCGGATAGGCTGAAAAATTAAAGTAACTTTTAAACTATCAGTAGGATGGCGTTCCAGTTTCATGATTTTTTGTTTCTTAAGTTTATCTGTATATTTCATATCTTATTGTAGTTCTTATTTGTTTTATTCCCGTATCCAGAAAAATTTCATTGTAACCTAAACTCTTCAAGAATTTTCAGATTAACTTTTTTCTAAAGCCTATACCGTTCTGTAAACTTCGACTCACTCAAACGATCAAAACCTGTAGGCCCATTCTATTACCGGTTACATTTCTTTTTTAATCTTCGTTTCTATTATTTTTTAATACCAACATTCTTTAAGCGTAGCTAAACATTTTCTCGCTGTTCCATTTTCTTGTAACAATAGCTTATCACGATATTAATTGATGACTCGTTGGGAACTTGGTGAAACATATTAATACAAAGGTTTTGTAAAATATATAAAAACACTTGGTACGTTTCATAGACTTTATTTAACTCTGACATTGTTTCGACCTCTTAAGTCATTGTCAAAGAGATGAATGAAGACTAAACACAGGATGTAAGGTGGACATCTGGTTAGGGCACGTGTTGTGGGAACATTTGCGAGGGGTGAAGACGTGGAGGGGGTTGCAGGAGCTAAGAGAAGGTCAAGTGTCTGTATAAACTAAATATAACCTGAATGCAAAATATAAAATTAATTAAACTAAATATAATCTGAATACAAAATATATAATTAACTAAACTAAATAACAGCTTTTACTAAAGGGGATACACAGAATTCAGTTTGTTCATTTGTTAAATTTTTGTTATTTTTTATTGCTTTTTTAATTTCTATAATTTCTAACAAATCCATTTTTTTTTACCTATTTGTATGTTGTGGAGTAGTGTAAATCACATTTTCTGATCATAGAAAGCAAGCAAATTTGTTCATGTATATATATTATTTATGTTGAACGAACGACTGCTACACAGAAAACAACGTAGGCCTACATAAAAAACACCAAACGTAATTTTAATTTTAATGGCTCTCGTTGTTTTAATGGCCCTTTAGTTTATCTAACAGGCCAAATGTCTTTCGTTAAGTTAACAGACGATTTTTACGGCCCATATCATTAACTGAGCTTGTCAAACAGTTTATCTCCCGTTAAATCCTTAAAGGGCGATTTACCGGTCGTTAAATTTTTAAGGGAGGTCGGTGAAACGGGGCATAAGTTGTTTTGGTTGCGTAGAAACCTATGTAATGCTATAACGAATGCGTAACTTAAAACACTATAACTATGTAATACAAGCTGTAAATAAAATATGAGTCCAAACATTTACTATCATTATATTCTAAAGTATTTACATATTGTACCTATGGAAAAAGCAAGAGCGTCCTTCCAAGGCCGCACTCAATTACGCTTTAGAGTTTTCGAGGGTTTGTAAATATACATTATGCTGACACGCCACAGTAAAGATGGAAAGTTGTTCTGGAACACGTGCGCTACCTATAAAGCAAGAGCGTAACAGTCCGATTTCCTTAAAGCGGATCGAGTCATGGTTGAGGCTTAGTGAAAAGTGTTTACTGTACTATAATTAGTGTGGAACTCTATTACTTGACATTATTATTGCGTGTTGATAATTTTAACTTGAATTATTGTACGAGTAAGTACAGAATTATTGTTCTTGTTGTATAACTTGTTGATTCAAACTGTTATCTGCGATTAATTAAAGCTTGTGATTAGTGAGACTTCATTTCTGTCTGTATTTTGTTTCCACTGTACCATACGACGATCAGTGAGACCGTCGTAACAATATAGATAATACTGTAAAGGATAACCTATTTGCACAATTATTAGCTAATATAAAACAATTCTAATCGTCGCCCGTATACTACACATGACTATGACGTTCGTGTACAAAATACACCCCAATTATACAAAGTTGCATTCAACCAAAAATACTATCACCAGAGAGTAAAAGTTGCTGAAGGCAGACATCCAGCAAGGTGGAGTGTTTGATGGTAAGATAAAAAAAATGGAAATTGTTTTGGTTCTAGACAGTAATACGTTAGGATAATCTAATCCGTGGTTAATTCAACAGATTGATTAACAAAGTACTCGTTAGCAACAAAGATGTTTTTGAAAATTTCATTACAAAACGTCAAAATACGTGCTAATCCGAAGACATAACACAATGGAGATAATGACTACATTAAATTATTGTGTAACGGGTAATTCTTTCAGCCAAAGGATTTTTAAATTTACATGATTTTGGTGAAAATTATAAATAAAACCTGTACGTATTAACCTGTACGTAGTGTCGATTGTTTTGGAGTTATTTGACGTGCTTTAACTTTAGCACGAGAGAACAGAGTAGGTTGTGTTTTTTCTCCAAAGCACTGTTAATACGTGACTTATCTCTTTAAATATTTTCTCTACATTTGTATAAAGCTTGCGTCTACCCGAAACATGTGCCGGGCATCGTTTGGCGAAGATCTGCCACTACTGTTTTTCCATACTCTGTCGCTTTTTGGCGGCTTGAAGAAGATCCCGGGGGGGGGGGAATCGAAACGCTGCCGACGAGATGTCGATTCATAGCAACCGACCACGGCCTAACAACCCGGTATTTAGAAATAATTTTGAAAATATTTTGTCTACATTTCCTCAAGTAGTAATAAAATGGGAACGAGAGGACAAGGTCATCCCCCTCCCCCTCCCCACAATGTTATCAAAACAAACATACGTCATCAGGTCATCGTCCCCCTTGTAAACAAACACACGTCATCAGGTCATCGTCCCCTTGTAAACAAACATACGTCATCAGGTCATCGTCCCCTTGTAAACAAACATACGTCATCAGGTCATCGTCCCCTTGTAAACAAACATACGTCACCGGGGGGGGGGTCATCATCCCCCCTCCCGCCTGACATCATCGGTTCAACGTATCAACATATACGTCAAGTATCGTGTACGTCATCGCATCATAAACGTAACGTATACGTCGAATAACGTATACGTCATCGCACGCGTTGTCCACGTGATCGTAGCATGATTTCATTTCTTGCATAGTTGTTGCAACATATACCGTTTCATCATAGTGATTTACCTTGAAACCACTTTCCGCATACTTGGAAAGTTACATGATTACCTTGAATGCACGTGTTATCGATTAGATATTATATTTTTCCTAGTAACATCCGCTTTTCCCACACGACTTACCTCGAGAATATTCACTATTTAAGTACGATGATTCTATATATATATTCGTTCTATCGTAACAATGTGTGCTGATCGTTACTTTTTCGAACACAAAAAACGTTTAAGTCATAGAAATAAAAATATAGTGAATAATTTATATGAAACACAGATATCCGGTGTTCTTCATTTCAATTTATGTTATTGTCGGCTCGGTCGATTTCATAAACATAAAATAGAAGAGTATTATTGTTTATATTGTTATAGTGCTGGTGTTAAACGATCTTTTGAAGAAAACGAGTCAAATTGGCGTTTACAGTCTACTCTCAACAACAATAAAAACAAAGATAAGGAGTATGAATTGTGGCAGTTACATCTTTCTCAGTGTACTCGCTGTGCTCAACTAGAAGAGGCTAATCTATCCGTTTGGAGAACAACTAATCGTTTGTTGGATACCGAATGTATTCACACCAACCGATGTGATTTTTATGAAGAGCCAGAGACTCATGAAAGTGTTGACTACTATGCACCGCTTAATCCTTATTCCGGCCTTGTAGGTATTCTATTCATTTAGTATCATTAGTTTTTTACTCTATTAAAAAAAAAAAATCAGAATGAATTCAATCAGTTGTGATGATAATACCCCCGCAACTCAATGGTGTCTATCTTATTTAAATGGTTATTATTGTTTTGAGGAAATCTGTAAAATAGTGATAACCAGATTTCCTGATGTCGACATTATTCTAATAAATAACATTGAAAGGACAATTATTTTTATGCGTGTAGATGTAAACTTTACTCGTCGACAATTACGCGAAAGATTAGTAGGATATTCACGTCAATTACTAATTAGTCCTCCCACTTAAGTTAAGAAATTCTAATCGATTAAAAAAGCTTATTTTCAACAACAATATTTTTTCATTAGTCAGTTTGTCTACAAGCTTTGTCAGGATAACATCAGTCTTAACTATATATTTACAATGGATTTTAGCAGTCGTGATTGGTGTTTACATTATGAACCATCATTTAGTGAGCAACTAACTTATACAGATCTTTGTTTCATGCTTGCAGTAGAATTTTATGATGCTCAAATAATAACCAGCAGCATTCATTCAACAATTAGAATTATTTCACCATGTGCTATCAGTTTGGAGAGATTGAAGGATAAACTGAAGAACTGCTACGATGTGATTGTAACAAATCCTTATTCTGATGAGATATGTGCTATAATTAAAGCAATGTAACATTGTATTTTTTGTATATTGATTTAAAATACAATATTTCAGATGAGTCAGGTGTTGTTTTTCCTTTAATATACCTTATTTTTTCTTTTTTCTTTTATTTCATTATATGCATTAGAGGATGACAGATATAAGAAAACATATCGCTTATGAATTACATAAGCCGGCTCGTAGAAATTTTAAAACTCGTTATGTTGAGTTGAAAGGTATTAACGATTTATACCAAGCCGACCTTGTAGAAATGATTCCGTTTGCAAAGTTGAATAAGGGTTTTAAATATATACTAACTATGATTAATTGTTTTTCAAAACTCGCGTTCGCCATTCCTCTGAAAACAAAAACAGCATCTGAAATTGTAAAAGCTCTTACACCAATATTGAAATCTAATAAAATGAAACATTTTCAAACGGATCAAGGTAAAGAATGGTTTAATTCATCAGTGAAAAAGTTACTACAGAATTACAATATAAATCATTATTCAACTTTTTCGGAAAAGAAAGCGTCGATTGTTGAACGTTTTAATCGTACATTAAAAAATTTAATGTGGAGAAAAATGACAGAATTGGGGAGTTATGTATGGGTGAATATATTACCGGATTTGATTAAATTATATAATAATACACCTCATAGAACTATTGGAATGAAACCAATTAACGTAAACATGAGTAATGAAAAAATCATATTAAACAAGATACATTCAAAGTTAATACAAAATCGAAAGTTAAAACCTTTAAAATTTAAAGTTGGTGATAGAGTAAGAATCAGTAAATACAAGAAAACGTTCACTAAGGGATACTTACCTAATTGGACTAACGAACTTTTTACTGTTTACAAAATTAAACCCACTAACCCAAAAACATATATATTGAAAGATGATAAAGGTAATATTTTATCCGGTGGTTTCTATGAACAGGAAATTAGTAAAACAAAATTTGGAGATGTATATTTGATTGAAAAAGTATTGAGACGTAAAGGAGATAAATTACTTGTACGATGGAAAGGTTATGACAAATCTTATGATAGCTGGGTTGATAAAAGTACTGTAATATAAAGCTTAACAAAAAATTGAAATCTTTATTAATGGAGTTTGTGCGTCAGAGGAAAAGGTTGCGAATTCGTAACTTCGATAAAATAGTTTGTAACGATAAAGTAATGGAAAATAAAAAACATGGTGATTTATTACCTGATAATATTAGATGTATAATATCAGGACCGTCGTCGTCGGGTAAACAAATTTAATGTTTAACCTATTATTTGATATTAATGGATTATATTTTGAAAATGTTTATGTGTTTTCAAAATCATTATATCAACCAAAATACGTGTTTCTAGAAAAAGTGTTATCTGAAATTCCACTGATTGGATACTATACGTTTACTGAAAACGAGCAAGTTACCCATCCCAACGATGTTAAACAGAATTCAGTTATGATATTTGATGATATTGCGTGTGAACGTCAGAATAATATCACAAATTATTTTACAATGGGCAGACACAATAATGTAGATGTTTTTTATTTATGTCAAACTTATAGTAAAGTTCCAAAACAACTAGTTCGTGATAACACCAATGTAATAATCGTATTTTCTCAAGATGAGCTTAATCTAAAACATATTTATAGCGATCATGTTAATACAGACATGGATTTTGATAAGTTTAAAGAAATATGTTGTAAAGCATGGAATTCGAGCAAAAAAGGTTTTCTTGTTATAAACAAAGAAGATGATTTAAATTGTGGACGTTATCGTATTGGTTTTGATATCTATATTAATAATATTTCAACAAGCATTTAGTTATTACTCAGAATGGCGTCGAAGGTGAATGAACGTGAAAATCTTGTTAAAGAAATTAGCAAGATAAAGAAAAATATACGTCAAAAACATTATGCTTTAACACAGGATATTATGAATGTAGAACAACAGATGGAAAAATCACTGAAACCCATTACAGAACCTTTAAAACTGTTAATAGAGAAGGAGAAAAAACCAAAGGCAATAGAGAAAAAGATAAATGATAGTCAAGATATAGAAATGGATGATATAGAACAACGAATGAAAAATAAAAGAGCGCATGAAGATTCGGTACTACATGAAAGTGAAAAAATAAAACGACCCGTAATAGAAGAACCTAATAACGATTCTGTTATGTCCACCGAGGAAATACCGATAGTGAACGAGGAAACTGTTTATGAATCTCCACCATCAGTACAAGAAGCGTTGTCAACATCAGATGAACGAATACGAGTTGATTATATTGATAACCTTTTTAAAGGAAATCTCGTACGACGTTATATGCAGACATTTTTTAACGATGTAAAACATGAAATCGATCATGTCTTTGGACCATATTATAACGATAATGAAATATTAATGGTTGGAAAAGAACCCATCACGTTTGACGATGATGATATTATAATTAATAATAACACATACGGAGGAACGCCGGGGTTATACGAACTTCTTTTTATGAAGAACCCGGATAGTTATACTTATACACAAGAGGATTTACAATCATATGCGGATATACTAAAAACAACTAAAGCTCATATTCATTTACCGTCGGGGCGAATAAAAAGTAGTAAGAGTGCAAAATATAATAAAATAATTAAACCAGCCCTTAAATCATTTAAATTACAACAATACTGGTGGGACCATATGGACGGTCGTGGAATGATGAAAGTAACTAATACTAAACCAAACTATATTTATTGGGACAATGTAAACGAACTTTGCGATAGATTACGATTGTTGATAGCATCACAAAATGCAGGTCATACAGGTCACGATAATGAAATATTATCTATTATTGAGGAACTACACGAAGCTGGTATAATAAATGAGAGTGCATCAATGGTTAGATATACATTTGGAAAATGAGTGTTGATAAATTCGGACATCACAGCACCTCCTCAAAACTAAAAGTTATTCGCGGTCCTCCAGGAGAAGGTTTTAGTCTTACAGAAGACGGAAATTACAATATTCACAACAAAAGACTTTGTAACGTTAGTGACCCGAAATCACCTCTAGATGCGGTAAATAAATCACACTTAGATAAACGATTAATTATTAATTCAGAAAATAGTTTATCGTTTAATGGATACCGATTGACAGAAACAGGACAACCTATCAGCGAACAGGATGCTGTAAATTTAAAATATATGAAAGAAAATACTCTTATATTAGACAAAGACGGGTTTAACGCTAATGATAACTTTATACGAGGAATAAAAATACCTGAGGAACAGTCGCATGTTGCTAATAAAACGTATGTTGATAATAAATTACCAATTTTTGAAAATGGTGAGTGTGATTTTCAACAAACGAGATTAATTAACATTAATGATCCAATAAATAGTAACGACTGTGTAAATAAAAGAACTATGATCAAAACGATGAACGAATATAAACACGATTTAGAAAGTTATTGTAATGATAAAATCCATTATGCAAAAAATAAATATGGATTAGATTTTAAAAACTTAAAATTAACTAATATAGGTAAACCTCTAAACGCAACCGATGCTGTGAACAAGGAGACATTAATTCACGTGATGGATACTTATAAGGAAGATTTAGAAAATGAATTTACCAGAAAAATTCGTTATAAAAAAACTGAAAAAGGGTTGGATTTTAACAATGAAAGATTAATTAATATAGGTAGACCGGATAATGAAAATGACGCTGTAAGTGTACGTTATCTTATCGACATATTAGGTTCAATTGATGAAAAAATTCTATCAATTTTGTACAGAATATATATTGAACTAACTAAAGATGAGCAGGTTAAAAGTATTGATGAATTTAAGAAAATGTTAATATCACAAGATTTGTTTCCGCTTTACGAAAAATGGAGATATACTACAAATTAATTTTCTGTAAAAAGAACGTGATTATATATTGATAAAACTATCAAAACGGTTAAAAAGGGGTGACCCTGGTGTTAATAAACTTGATCAAGCTTGTAAAGAACACGATATCGCATATTCGAAGTATTCGGATAGTACAAATCGTGCAGTAGCTGATCGTCGATTAGCGGAGAGAGCTTGGGAACGTGTAAAAGCAAGCGATTCTTCGTTCGGGGAAAAAGCAGCGGCTTGGACTGTAACAAACATAATGAAAGCAAAAAGTAAATTTGGAGGTGGAATGAGGAAAAAGAATAAAGGAAGAAAAAAATCCGTTTCCTCTAAAATAAAATCATCTCTCTTAAAATGTATTAAACAAGGAAAGGGATTATATTTAAAACCTTATAAACAAACGGGGGAAGGTATTAAAAAAAAAAAATTGAAAAAAAGAAGGAAAAACAAAAAACGTTAATGGAAATAATTAAAAAAATTCCTATCCACCCACTGTCAGCTGGTGAATTACTAAAATACGCTAATCTTTTAAAAATCCCAAATTTTAGAGGGGTATTTATGCGTGATACTTTACCAAGCAGAATTTGGTATAGCGAGACAGGAGTTGTTAATTTAGATAGTATTTTTGGTAGCGGAACACATTGGGTTTGCTATTCAAAAAATGGGAAAAATATATGTTATTTCGATAGCTATGGTAATCTTGGACCACCCTTAGAGTTAGTTGAATATTTTAATACATCCTCACAACAACCGCTTAATATTGTTTATAATTATGAGTGTAGACAGAATATGAACACAGTTATTTGCGGACATCTGTGTTTGATGTTCCTCTGCAATGTTCTGTTTAAGTGGTAGAAGTTCTGCTTTGAGCTGTGATATTTTTCCGCCGCTCGAACTCGATGGAAAATACAAGTGGGAAATTGCTTTAATAGATCTAATGACGTATAATTCAATTCCAAATATAGAAGAGAATGTTAATAACGTATTGTATTATGGTGATGATGAAGAAATTAAATTATCTACAGGTTCCTATGAAATTGAAGATATTAACAGATATATAAGCGATTACCTTGAAAAAGAAAAGAAAAATAATATTAAAATATCTATTAAAGCTAATAATAATACTCTAAAAAGTGAAATTTTTTCAAATGTTTGGATTAATTTTGAAAAACCTGATTCACTAGCATCGGTATTAGGATTTGAAAAAATCAAATTAAAACCGAATATATTGCACAGTTCTACATCACAAGTATCTATTATTAGAGTTGACAGCATCAGAGTCGTATGCAGTATTGTTTGTGGATCATATATTAACGGATTCGAAAGTCACGTATTACACGAATTTTATCCAGCTGTAGCACCAGGGTTTAAAATTATAGAAATTCCAAAAAACGTAATATATTTACCAGTAAACACATTTAAGATTCGAAATATTAGTATAAGGTTAGAAGATCAAAACGGAGAGTTAATTAATTTCAGAGACGAAGCAATAACGTTACGATTGCATTTGAGAAAACAATAATGGGTTTACTTTTTTCATATGGAGCCGATAAAACAGGTATTAACACCTCAATCAACGTTAGTAAAGATACAAACACTAAACGGTTAACATCGTTGAATAAACATTTTTTACAATCTCTAGGATTAACAGTAATAAGAGAATATCCAAAAAGAAAATGAGCGGAAGTATCTTAAATGTATTAAATAAATCAGTATATGAAGATGATACTATAATTAGATATGATTTTCATACACATACACCCTACGCCTCTACAACGTTTAATAACAATGATGAAATTCGTATTCCAATTCATCAGCAAGATATTTATACATTACCGAGTGAAAGCTTTCTGTATATTAAAGGCGAATTGGTTGGGGCTAATAATGCGGCTGATAATACGATTCAAATGGTTTCAAATGGAGTAGGACATTTATTTGATGAAATTCGATACGAAATATGTGGAACTGAAGTGGATCGTGTTAAAAATGTTGGACTAACATCGATAATGAAGAACCTACTAACTTTTAAACCGCAAGAAAAGAATATTCTCACTACTGCGGGTTGTAATGAAAATTTACTAGATAATCTCACTGTAAATAAAGATTTTTCATGTTGTGTACCATTGAAAATGATGCTTGGATTTATGGAGGATTATAAAAAAATTATTTTGAATGTAAAGCAGGAATTGGTGCTTATTCGCTCATCGACCAATGATAATGCAATATACATGACAGCTAGTACCACGAAAGACTATAAATTAACATTAACACATATTTCTTTGAAAATTCCTTATATTCATGTGAGTGATAAAAAAAGGTTGGATCTACTAGAAATTGTTAGAAACGATATTCCTATACCAATTCCATTTCGTAGATGGGAACTTAATGAGTACCCTTCAGCACCAAAAACAAAGCAACTTATTTGGACGATTAAATCTACTGCTCAGCTGGAGAAACCACGATATGTTATAGTCGCTTTTCAAACAAATAGAAAAAATAATAAGTATTCAAGTTTATCAAATTTTGATTTTTGCTCGATGAGAAATATAAAATTATATCTGAATTCAGAATATTATCCATACGATAATATAAATGGTGATGCTGTACTTCTACATATGCTTTACACACGTTTTCAATCTTCCTATTATTATGGAAGTAACAACGAGCCTATCATGGATGTAACATCGTTTTTAGCCAAAGCTCCTTTATATGTTATAGATTGTTCAAAACAGAGTGAAAATTTAAAAACAGGTTCAGTAGATGTTCGCCTGGAAATAGAAACAACGGAGGATATCCCCGACAAAACAACGATTAATTGTTTAATTATCTATGATACAGTACTTGAATATACACCGTTAAGTGGATCTGTAAGAAAATCATTGGTGTAAAATATATGTACCATTTTTTTTTTAAATCAATAAAAAATTCTTAATATCTATTTCTTGTTTCATTTAATTATCCTGTAAATGCAAAGTATGATATTTTTTGTTAAAAAGGTAAATAGGTGAGAACATAGAATATATGTACCACTATACATAAATAAATTCTTTATTGAAAAATATTGTTTACATATACATCTTTTTTATTACAATTTGATTTCATTACTTTCTAATAGCTTGTAATGACCATAGGGTAGAGTATTTATTTTATCATTACAAATCACACGTTTATCGTCAGCATTGTTTAATGCAAGTTTGTTACATGAAATCGTCTTTATTTCGTGTTTTTTTGATTGAAAAAGTCGCATTAATCTGTACATATTTCCACTATTACCTGGTAAAAATAAAGATAATTTATAATCTTCAAATTTTATGTTTTTTTCAATTATGTTTTTCTTAATACCTTTCGCTTTCTTTATAATATTCTTTTTTTCTTTTTTTATTCTGAACGAATACAATTTCGGTCTTAATCCAACGAATTCTATTATTGGAAGACCGCTACATTCATCTTTAAATTTACCTAAAACTTTTTTATTTTTTAATGAATAGCAAAAATGATCTTTTGGATAATCAGATGTATCGAAATAATCTATTAATTCCTCACTAAGCATATCATGATAAAAATCATTCGTTTTAATTTCATAAAATAAACTATCAGTATCTGTGTATAAAAGAGCAATATTGTTTTGGTATTTTCGTTTCATTACATCATAATGAAATGAATACATCAATGTCTTACTCAATTCTAGTACAGTAAATCCGACATAGATCGGTTTATTAAAACAAATCGATTTATTATTTAATAATACAGCACATAGTGTTTTATCATAAATAATTCTATCCTTAAAAACAGGTTGTGCAATAAGTTTTTGTAATCTTTTTACATTGCTTACAAGTTCGAGATTTGATCGTTTTCTTAAATTTTCCATACACTTTCCAAAAACAGAATTATTTAATAATTTAAAAAATTCAATTTCAAATTTGTTTTTAGCATTTTGACGTTTTTCAGTGTTTAAATCAATATATGATTTTAACCACTGACTTTGAAAAAATTGAAGAACACGATGTATTTTTTTAATTACTAAACCATGGTTAACAGCCTGTTTTAAGTTTACATAATGACAAATATAGTTTTCTTTTAATTCTAGTGTTGTTAATAATTTACTTTGTTTACTTTTATTTGTACATTTATTAACTGGTAAAAAAGGAAGATCGCTGTGATTATCATGTAAAAACTGAGGATATTCAACATCTACTTCTAATATAAATCCAACCGGAGAATCGTCCGGTATATTAAGTATATCAATATTTGTTGTACACCAGGTAAACCCACCATAAGGTATATATTTACTCATTGCCCAACCATATAAATTGTTTGCGTCTAAATAAGCTAAATAAGTGTTGGGAAGATTAATATTATAAGTGTTGTCAATATACTTATTATTCGCAACCGCATGTCTTTTAATACAGAGACTAATCCCTCCTCTTATCCCTTTTTCAATCATTAAATATTTATCATAATCAGATAATAATTCCAATTCTATTTTAGTATAGGATAACATAGCATCAAATGCAAAACCTGGTGCAGTTAGGTAATGAGCACAATCTAGATTATATATTGATAAGCAGAGTTTGCGAAAATTTTCGAAAACATCACATAATATTAAAACATCAGTTTTTAAATATAAATCGCTATATTCGCCAAGCGTATTTATTTGAAAATGATTCCATACTTCTACTGCGTGTTGATATTTTTCGTCAGATATGTCATCATTGTTTAATTTACTAAAAAACTCTTTTTTTGGTGGTAGCTGTTTTTCTTCTAATTTTTTCCAAGAATCCGTATATTCATATGGATATACACCTTTTTTTGTAACTAAATTAATATCGTTTAATGAGAAAAATTTTTTTGAATGAATAAAACAATCTTCTGGAAGAAAACTACATAAATCCGCTAAGGAGAAATTTAGAAAACGATATGTATCAACAAATCTAATTATTATCCCACTTTGTGTTTTTTTAGAAAAAGAAATGTATTTTTCAGACGAATTTGGAATTACATAGATTTGTTTACTATCATATCCTAATTGTCGTATAATAAAATGAGAATCATAATTAGAATTTCCATGAATAAAAACTGGAATAAAACATTGTTTTCTCCTCTTTAAATTACAATTATTACATAGTGCTGCACGATATCTACCCGACAAGTGACAATGATCACGAACTGGTTTTTTTATCATAGTAAATTCGTCTCTACACATTTCACAGTGAGTGGTTGTGCGAAATTTATATTTATCTCTATCAGTCATCTTCAATGGGTTTATCTCCTTAGTAAGCTTTCCTATGGTATTAACAACTTTAACAAGATACATCATAAATTCTTTTGCAGCATTTTTACCCCGATATATATAAGGTACTTTTGGTAACTGACATCGTATACTATAGGGGATTTCCTCATCAATAAGAAAATAAATACAAAAACTCATAGGAATGTGTAACTCATTAGCTACTGTAAAAGATTTTGTTGATTTTGGAAAACATCCACTAATAGGTTTCAGAATACACTCAAAGTCAGCGTAAGCTACAATTGGGATACGGAAACTAAATTGATGATTTTTGAATTTTAAAACAGTATCTTCAGGCATTACTACACGTGTTGGTTGAAATTTACCACAGTATTTTTTATGCGACTTTAATTTTGAAATATTATAAAAATGCATAAAACATCGTTTACAAATTTCAATTTTTCCATGATGTTTTGTTAATTGTTTTCTAACTAAAATATTAAAGTTTTTAATATAACAATAATGTTGTTTTCCTGTATTTCCATCATATAATAATAACAAATCAAAATGATTGTTTTTTTCTTTATCACAAACTTTAATTGGATAAATATTTTTTTCCTCATCTATAGCGTAAACGTTTATAGAAACATTATTATTTTTTTCAAAAATTCTAATTTCTTTAATAGGTGTAGGAAATGAAATTTTAGAAAAATTAAACTTTGTCTCCAAATCATTATATCTATAATTTATACGTTCAACATGTAAACCACTTACATAACGACATAGTATTGCCCATTTAAAACATTTTTCATCATTCAAATTTTTTGGATTAATAATACAATATCTTGAAATTAAAAAATTTGGAAGAGCAATATATGACGAACCTTTCAAAGGTCGATATTTATTTATACGTAACAATATTCCATCTACATTGTGAAGAGCCCATCCAGATTTATGACTTTCATATGTTTGTTCTTCATAACAAATATTTTTTATTGAATTATCTAATATTTTACTCACATCAGACTCTAGAAATAATTCAGTGTTTTTAGTTTTAAACGCTCTATCTTGTTTTTCATTTATAACATGTTTTATATAAGTGCATTCAACAACCATATTAAATTTTATAGGTCCAAATTCAGTAAGTAGGGTGTTTAAAATATTTTCTAATTTTGTTTTTATATGAATTAATAATAGACAAATATCTTTAATATTTTTGTTGTGGTTCTTATAATAAAAAGTTTTTAGATTACCTCTAAAAGCGTTTTCAATTTGAATAAAATCATCCTCGGCTTGCAAGTTTTTTAAGCGGTTGACTTTCCTCTTGTACGTCGTGTCCAGAGCGGGTTCATCCTCCATTTCATCAGCAGAATCGGTTAGATCAGAATATGATGATGATGACAAATACCCCATCTGTTGTGTTTCGTTTGAAGTGGATGGATCAGCTGTATTCTCCAAATCATGATGTAACGCTTCTGGTGAATTTGTTAACTCGGTGTTATAGCTGTCTTCTCTAAGGAAGATTCGTTTTTTGAAAGGTAAATTCTTATCCATAAGTGAAATAAATGTCTAAACTGGTATCTAAGAACAGCGTAATGTTTCGAACGATTCTCCGGTTGGGTTTATACTAGAAATAGATATAAAAGCGATTGAAAAAAAAAAACACGTTACATGCTCCTATTTATATCGATGACGAAGATTTGCCTTTAGCAATCACGTTATATATCCTGGTTTCCATAAACATTGATTATATATTTATATCGATGATGTATGTACCATTATCATACTGGTTGCACAAACACGGATTACATATTCACCTTGAACACTTTTCCGTCTTTCATTCAAGTATGGTAATTACTTAACTACCTTGAATACACGTGTTGTTGATTAATGCAAGATGTATCCTGTTTCCCAACATTACTCTTCTGAACTATATAAACCCCTGAGTTTCAATGATTCGACACACACAACCCAATACCGAGCTCTCTTGCTTCAATCAGCTTCGCAGTTACAGCTTCTAAGTTTGTAAATCGCTACTCTACAGGTAAATATTTTTTATATTAATTCGCCTTATTTGTAAAACTCTAATAATAATTCATTAGTAATATATTTTTTTTCTTTTTTAGATCTATTTTTATTAAATAAATCATGTCTGAAGTAACGCCAGTAGCCGATCAAATGCCAGAAGAAGTTTACTCAATTGAAGAGATAATCAAAATATTTTACTTTTCTGGAATAACTACATTTGGCTTGTGGGAGGATTTATTCAAAAAATTAACAGAATTATTCATTGAGAATACTGATTTAGCTATTTTTAAATTATATGAACAATTAAATTCAATTATTAATTCCTATAAAAATGAACTATCGTTAGAAATAAATTCTCAACTAAAAATGATACAATTACAAAAATACATATTTAGTTTGGACGAACTTATGAACCATATTAAATCACTCTCTGAAGATTTTAGTATAAAATCTTATAAAAAGAATATCGTATTAGCTTTTAAATCAAAAATTCTAAGCGTTTTACCTACTACTAATGATAATGTAACTGAAAAAAGTGAGGACGAGGATAGTGATAATAATGATTCTGATGATGAATTCAGTAAGATTTTTGATTCAATTACTGATGATAGTAAGAAAAAAAGAAAAGAAAAAAAAGCGATACCTCAAGTAATTCAAATTTTTTCGAACGATAAACAGAAAATTCTCACCACACCCGGTGAGTGGGGTAGTCATTTAGTAAAAATTGAACTCACTGATACTCGTGATTTAAAAGGTGTTCCAAAAAATGACCATTGGAAAAAAATTGGACAAAAAGCTGTTTTTCTGATTAAATCATCTGATGATGATAATCTCAAAATTTTAAATAAAATTTTGCATGAAGCGGGGAAAAACATCGCCTCAACACCGGGTGTGAAAAAAGAAATTAAAAAAATATATAGAAACAGACCCTATTAATTTTTAGAAAAAAAGTTAAATATTAAAACTTATATTGTTTTTTTTAGAAAAAAAAATGGAAACCATCAGCTTTGCACGTCTATCTCCTTTCGCTTTTGCACCAATTAGAAGCACTTCACAGTCGGTTGGATTAGACCTCAGTACCCCTAGATATACTTGTTTATTACCATTTTCTAGAGAACTGATCGCAACTGACTTACAAATATTAATACCTGCTGGGTGTTATGGTAGGATAGCATCACGTTCAGGCTTAGCATTAAACAGCTCTATAGATGTAGCTGGTGGTGTAATTGATAGAGATTATATGGGGAATATTGGGGTTATATTAGTAAATAATAGTCCTAAACCATATTACGTACATAGAGGGGATAAAATCGCACAAATAATAATTGAAAGATATGTTGAACCAAAAGATGTTGTTGAATTAGAAACATATATTTCAGCATATTTTAATGATTTTGATGAGCGTGGAGATAGAGGTTTTGGGTCGACTGGTAATTAATATATATTTTTTTATTTTCTTTTTTCTTTAGATCAAATAATGGACAGAGCAGTACTAGATGTACAGTGGTTTAAGGCAGCGAAAAACCAATATATTATAAAAGAAATATCTTTCATTAAATTTAATTACGATGAATTATTAAAAAAAATTTAAGAAATGTATTGTATTACTCCGAAATATTTGGAGATGACGAAGCCAGATTGTTAATGCTGAGAATCGAGAAACATTGTACTATATGCAAAAAAGAGTTTAATACGATAGACAAACCTGTGTATTATGAGACAGAAGAAAAGAAACGGAAGTTTGATTTATGCAATAAATGTTTTAATGTATTATATCCAAAAAGAAAATTTAATGTAAATCACTATTTGTTATTACCACCCTTTAATTTTGAACAGTTGTCACGAGACCAGCAAAAACAAGCGCTTTGGGTAAAAACAAATATTCATGGTTTTTCATGGTCTGACGGTCTCGAACAGTATAATAAATTATACGAAATATATTTTGAATTGTCTCAACAGTGTAACACTATCTATGTGAAAGGTAGTGAAAAGAAACAATTTCTCAACAACATTTTTATTCGACCGGGGTGTATGAAAATTATAAATATTGATGACTTGGGTGGTAGTAATTTGGTTGAATTAAAAGAAAACTTGAAAGATAATCTTGATGATTGTTCATTTCCACATAATATAGAATATTGTACTAAAAGAAATGTGCAAATATATCTTGAATTTATAATTAAGTATTGGCATAGTAGCTGTAACTGTAATAACTATCATTTCCTCTGTCCTCTAGTAACTAAGCTCGAATGTTCTATCTGTAATAAAAATTTCTAGTGAAATATTGTAGTAAAACTGAAATATGTTGAATGTTATATTTTGTTTAACAAAAGATAAATGTTATACATTTACAATTATATTATATATACAATGTTATAAATTACAATATTAATAGATTGTAAAAACGAATTTCGTTGGTATAAGTATCGGATTAGAAGCTGTAACTGTAACTAAGCTAGATATTATAAAAAAAGTGAAAAAATTGTAGATAAAAATATAATAGTAAAAACTGAAGTTAAATTATTACAAAAGATAAATGTATTGTAAAAATTATTATAACTAATAAAAACCTAATGTCGTAAATTTCTATTGTTTTATTATTATTTTTTTTTTCTTCCTGTTTGGTTGGTTTTTTCAGATGTCTGTAAATAGAAGATATGGAAATAAAAAATTCGATAGGTTTTCAAGAGGAATAAATAAAAAACAGTGTTGGTTTGGTAAAAAAATGTGGGATGAAGCAGATCGTTGTGATGCGGTTTGTTTAATTACAGGGAAGCAGTGCTATAAGTACACAAAATATAAATATTGTACAACACATTATAATATATTAAAACAATTTTGTAACAAATACACCTTCTAAACCTAAAACATACGAAACAATATAAACACACTTCACTACATACACTGGCCTTAGTTGAATACATCATGCGATTAAAATTTAAAAAAATGTTTAACATGAAAGATGATGTGGGTCATACCAAATGGATGGAATATCTAAAATCTCTTATAAATGAGAAAGATTATGGTTTTGTTAATAAAATTAAAGAAAATGTAAATGTATTCATTTCATTTCCTAGATCTATAAATTTTAATCAAAAATTATTCAATCTAAATTTAGAGTATTTAAATTTGGAATTTAATATATTGAATGATTCATACAATAATTTAGATTCAAATTACAGATGTAATACAATTAAAAAAATTTCAAAGCATGATTTATTCAATTATTATTTTTAACAACAGAATTGAGTTAATATTAAAACCGAAAATTTTTACAAATATATTTCCCCCTCTCCAAAAAATAAAATGATGCAATATCTTCTATATATTAAACTACAGAAAGCTGATGTGTTCAGTAGAGATATCAGAATGTGGTTAGTTAAAACTCTAATACCTCTTTTAATTGCTATTTCCAGTGTTCGGCCCGAGAACGAGACCGACTTGTACTATATTACTAATTATCTTTCAAATTTTGGATATATAAACAATGTTGATGAACTTTCTGTGTTAAACGAGTCGTCTCTATCCTCATACCTTACAATATTTCAAGAATACTTTGGTTTACCGAATGATGGTAAATTAAACAATGAAACGTTAAATCTAATTAAGAAACCGAGATGTGGAAATAAAGATCTAGGAGAATTTCGTGCAACATCGAGGTGGAATAAAAGAATATTAAGCTGGGATTTTATATCTCCCATAAAAAATATTATTGAACTTACGACAGAAGCTTTCCATATATGGGAGAAACACTCAGCGTTAAAATTTTATCGAGATCAACAGAAACCTGACATACTTATCTCGTTTCGATGGTCTCACCATCGTTGTATAAAAAATTCGTCTTCATTTTGTGATAAAAATTTTGATGGTAGAGGAGGAGTACTTGGTCATGCCTTCTATCCTCTCCCCCACCGTGCACATGTTGAAATTCATTTGGATTTTGAAGAAAAATGGTATTATAACAACGATTCAAATTTAGCTGGTGATGAAATTAGTTTATTATCCGTTTTAACACACGAAATTGGTCATGCGTTGGGGCTCGGGCATTCGAGCGATAATACTTCAATTATGTTTCCATTCTACATATTGAATAATGGTTAAAATATTGAATTAGGAAAGGATGATGTACAGGGTATACAACGCTTATACGGATTACCACCATCATTACCTCCACCCTCACCGGTTCCATCAGTTACTCCAACTACGAAAGCTACAACATCTTCTACAACTGTAAAACCACCGCTTCATAAAAAAACAGAGATAGATTCACAATTTGATATTTGCAAAGTTAATGGATCCCATTTATTTCTAGTAATCAACAATCATCTATATATTTTGCAGAATAAACTATTTTGGATGTTTAATATTAGAGAAAAATCCTATGGAAAATCTCAAAATATTACAAAATGGTTAAAGTTTATACCGCCGAATTTTGCTAATATATCAGCGATGTACCAGAGACCGTCGGGAGAGGTTGTAATATTTGTTGATAATAATATTTATATGTTTGATATAAAATCATTACGTTTAGTTAATAATTTTCCTGTTTCAACAACTAGTATTGGTTTTGATTCGACAACCAAAATAAATGGAGCTGTTAACACATATACAGGACGTACTTTTATATTTTATAATGATGAATATTATATTGAACTGGATGAATGTTCTTTCTCAGTTAAAAAACATGGATATACATACGACGACTTTCCTGGTGTTCCAAAAAATATTGATTCCGTATTTAGATTCATTGACGGATTTCTTTACTTCTTTAAAGATGGTTATGTGTACAAATATAACGAATTTAAAAATGTTGTTGAACAAACTGAAAAATATGATTTAAATTTATTTGGAATAAATTGTGTAAGTAACCGATTAATTTATAAACTAGTGGAATTATTAAAAAGTTTCACTAAATAATTGTATTTATGTATAAATAAAATTAATTAAAAAAAACTTCTATTTTATATTTATACCCAACCTCTCTCACTTGTAACTAGTTGTGAAGGAGAAAAAAAAGTACAACTGTATTGAAATTATACATTTTATTTTTTAGTTATATCTTTCCTTACATTTTACATTAAACAGATTTAACAATCAGTGTATACGACACTCACATTAATATAATTATATAAAATCATCTTTTTTCTAATTGTTTTTACAATCAAATATATTCTTACATTTACAACCATTCATATCAATATTTCTAGAGATTGATTTCCTGTGAAAGATACACAGTGATTTATATGTATCACCTGTATTGTTAGGTGAATAAATAGATATCATAATATTATCATACCGTATTTTTAAATTTAATTTTATTTGATATCCAAGATTTGATATATTCGTACAGTTCTAAAAAATCTCTCCCCTTTATATCTATAATTGGAATATCACATAATTCTGCGATAGTCCTAAAATAATTATTTTGTAATAAGAAATATTCGTTCGTCGCTAAATGAACATCAAACCCACCCCTTTTTACTAATCGTTCTTTAACAGCTTTAATATCTGAATCGATTAAAAACATCGCATTTGTCGATTTAAAATAATCTATAATCCAATGAGGAATAATTTCTACCAGCTCCTTATCAGTTAATTTATTATCCTTCTTATTGATGATGCCGTAAACGAACGATGCCAATGGTGACCTGTCACAACACATTACTGTATATTCTGCACCCATTTTCCCATCCAAAAATAATTGAGTTTGATACATACTATACCATGCAATAGTATTAAACTGTACACCATCCTTACGTGTATATAGCGCTGGAAACGACTCTCTCAAATCTGTTAAATCCGACGAAGATGTATAACAAACGCCTTCTTCATTAAGCCTAGATAAGATGCTAGACTTAAAGCAGGCGGCTGTACCGTCTAAATAAAAAACTCGCTTCTCAGTTTTATCACACATAGTTAAAGTAGCTTATTCTTCGTTAGAAGTAACTGTGATTGAGTTAACAATAGTTTCATGTTATATAGTAAAACTGTCAATGTCATCAGGAAAAGGAAATAACAAAAATAACATAATTAATTTCCGTTCCGTGTGTAGATATGCTGTGCAATGTTGTTAAGAAGGAGAAATAGCAAAACCCATTATTTTCAAACCAGTTTCCGTATGTAATCAATTGCAACTCTGAGCGCGTGACTTGATAAAGGTGAAGTACGCAATTATCGTTAGTCATCTTGTAGTTCCGTCTCTACTTCATGGTTGAGTAATTACAACTGTCTTTCCAATTCTTATTATAAATAATGACGCTGTTTTTTTATCTAAAACTGTTTATTGTATAATTTAACTAATAAACAATTCGGCGACGCTTTTTCATGTTCAATCCACGGATCGTCGTTAGAGTTCCAATCATATAGAAGAACTTTACACTCTACACACATAACCTCATCACTGGTTCCTGTATAAAAAAATCCGGCTGACACAAGTTTATCAACTGATGGTGCACGTTTTGGCCAAGAATAAAATGTAGTCACCATCATTTCTTCAGTTATAGCAACACACTTTTTCGCTTCTGAATAATTTTCAATAGATTCTTTTGATTTGGCAAAGTTTTCGTATTTGTATGGTATATAACGAACATTTTTACATTTCGGGTGTAAAAGTTTGTGAATAAACTGAATATGTGTTATAGTATGATATGTTTTCGTTACAAAACCACATTTATTATTACACACAATATCACACGAATCTTCTATAAAATCAAAACCTTCGTTTTCGAAAAAATCTTTTAATAACTTCGCTGCTGTTAAACACGATGATCGATCCATCTCGATGTGGTGTTACTGCTCAACTAAACCGATGAGAAAATCTAAATCATTTCTTAAAAAAATAAAAAATAAAAAAAAAAAATAAATAAAAAAATATGAATTAGTCGAATGGGGGAATTGAACCTACGAAGGAGGTACACTTAATACCTGATATTATAGGAAGCTATTTTACCGCAGTCGACTAAATCATATTTTCAAGATAATACAACCGTGCGATGACGTATACGTTACTCAACGTATACGTTACGTTTATGATGCGATGACGTACACGATACTTGACGTATATGTTGATACGTTGAACCGATGATGTCAGGCGGGAGGGGGGATGATGACCCCCCCCCGGTGACGTATGTTTGTTTACAAGGGGACGATGACCTGATGACGTATGTTTGTTTACAAGGGGACGATGACCTGATGACGTATGTTTGTTTACAAGGGGACGATGACCTGATGACGTGTGTTTGTTTACAAGGGGGACGATGACCTGATGACGTATGTTTGTTTTGATAACATTGTGGGGAGGGGGAGGGGGGATGACCTTGTCCTCTCGTTCCCATTTTATTACTACTTCCTCAGTTTTTGTGGAGATCACTGGGGATATACTAAACCTCTGATGTGAAACACAAACTATTTAATTATTGTTTTTACCACACTTTTGCATAATTGTACTATTCATAACACTTTTTTAAATATGGAATATCAATGTGTGTGTGTGTGTGTGTGTGTGTGTGTGTGTGTGTGTGTGTGTGTGTGTGTGTGTGTGTGTGTGTGTGTGTGTGTGTGTGTGTGTGTGTGTGTGTGTGTGTGTGTGTGTGTGTGTGTGTGTGTGTGTGTGTGTGTGTGTGTGTGTGTGTGTGTGTGTGTGTGTGTGTGTGTGTGTCATCAGCTACACGCCTACTCAGTATTATGTGTATATAGTCGCAAAGTAAATTGGACCTCTGTGATGGAAAAAGTGTTGTTATCTGTTACAAAGCTTTTTTTTAGCACTGAAACAAATTGTACAGTTTGTGTGCGACAGTAACGGCCCATGAATAACCGTGGCTCAGTTGCTCACGTCAGCTGCAGTGCGTTTGATTCTGCAAATGTTTCGGTCAACAATTTGCTACAGCAATGCAATTACAACAGTAGGTATACATTTTATGTTCAAATAATATATACGTCCTACGCTTTTGGAACAATAATTAAAAAATTGGGGTAAACTGTGTGCCGGCGTATGCACGAGCCGGCGTTCGGAGAAATGCCGTACTGGTTTTTGTCCACGGATAATTGTCGCGGCACGAAAAATGAACGCAATTTCGCAGGCTGTGCCGCGACGACGACGCGATCTAGTGGCGAAGCTTAGGTTTCGTAATGCAGCTGCTGAACAAACCAGTCGCAGGCAGCCATTCACCGAATAAACAGCAGCTTCTTACCTCGGACAGTTTACGTGTGCAGTTTTCTTCTCCTATGGCAGGCTATGTGCTTGAGACTTCCCGGGTTCTCCCCCTAGAAACGGAGATCTGGCCACAGCTGGTGTACTACCGCCTTCACTAGCCATGAACCACCTGGAACTTTATCTGTGCCGAGGAGGGAGACCAATAACGATGTGATACAGCCACTTCAGATAAGGTGATATGAACTCTTTTCTTACTTTTAGCCTGGCCCGCAGAACATCAGTGTGACGAATTTGTGCTAGAACAATTTGCTTATTCAGCTAGATAGTTAAATCAAGGGTGTGTCACCAAGACATTTACTATGAACATTATTCATGTTAATACTGTTCTATTACTGTAATTGTGAGCTGCACTGTGGGAGCGTGCCAGAGCTATTTTCATAGATATTGAGTGCAAATGTTGTAAGGGTAATTTGTTCTTTAAAATTATGTATAGTCATGAGTTTCTTGATTCTGAACCGGCTGGTTCATATGTCTTCTGAGTATTACTGGGGTTTCATATTTAATTATTTTCCTGTATTTAAGGGCTGGGGGTTTTGTTTTTCATGCTGTTTCTGGGTGTTAATTTCTAAATAGGTTTTCTGGGCACAAGTTAGGCACCTGTTGGTGCCGTTTCATGCAGGTTTGCTACTGGTCTCACCTTGTCAGGTCAGGCCTATTCTGGCACACTCCTACAGCTGATAGTATACAAAATGCTTTTAATTTTAGATATGCACAGATGGCTGATATTAAAATTTTTTTTTTTTAAGGCATAAATAATTAATATTCAGAGATTATGAGATTTTAAAATAGAATGAAATATACAGGCGGTACTTGTTTTTGTAACTTAGATTCTGGCTTTTGCTTGCTAAACTTGACTTGTTAATTTTTGCTTATTATCAGACCATTATGATTATAATTAATTCTTTCTAAACATTTAACCTTTTTAGGACAAATGTCCTGTGCATTATATGAATCCACTAGTTTTACATTTTGCCTGTCATTACAGCAAGTTTAACTTATCATTATATTTCATCACAAATTAAATATTATATATTATGATTGTATCAACAATATTAAGTATTATTGTTCTATTATCATTACTTATTACAAATGTTGTCTCAAGTTACAAGATATCTGTATCTGACAGAAGTGTTACTGTTCTTAGTCTGTCTGCCGACATTATAAAAATGTAAAAGGGGTTGCTGTTATGATAGATTCAGAATTGCTCTAGATTTTACACTTTTATAAAATTTATACAGGCTGTGCTGGCACCTTGAGCTATAATTTAGTTTCTTGTTATTGTGGCAAGTCCAGATTTTCTCTACCTTCATGTATGTATTGTGACGATTTCATTAATAAAAAATATGTTAATTAATTAAGTTGATAATATATAAGCGGAGAAATTTTAAATTCTTAATAAAATCTCACATTGTAAACTAAATCTTATGGCAATCATTTAATAATAATAATATTTAATATAAGTCTAATAATAAAATTAAAAGGGAATGGAATTGTACAGAAAGGGTAAAGCTTATTAATTTATCCTGCATAAACAGGCGCTGACCAGAATTAACTTGTTTTCTGACCCCTAAATAAACTAAGTATTATTGTAAATTTGTTATTATTTAAATAATTAAATAAGACCATTGTTACGTACTTTGATAACTTCTGCAACTAAGAATATCACTATTTAAGTATTTAATCAACCGTAGTCCTTTAATTAAAATTAGAAACACGGAACTACTTTTATGTTGCCTAGTAATTGTCTTGAGATTACTACTCTCCCCCTTAACTATTTCTGCCACTTGGAATGGAGCGCTCACGCCGTAAGCAGCGTAAAGCGTTGTTTCGCTACGTGTATATAAAAATGTGAAAAGCTTGATACAATGACTATTTAAATAAGTAAATTTGTGTGGTGATGACATCTCTCTATATTATAAAATAACGGACTATGTAATTTATACAGTACTACAACCAAGAAGGTGATAGTCAACTAATCTGTAATCATGTGAAGTGTATAACAGTGAAACAAACTTTCTATTTATGTATTCTAACTACAAGAATTACTAAGAATAACTACAGTCGCCTGAGATGAATGTACCACACCAGGAATGATTTGACATACTTCTAGAACTTCACCGTCACAGTATGACTGAACTTCCGGTAACGACTGAACTTCAAGAAACATCAGGAGGACCGAAGAACTAATTCTGCAGCAACTTCAGGAAACACACAGGTGACATGGAGGCTTGTCTTCCATGGTTAAGAGTTACAATATCATAATCCCCAAAAGACAATTTAAATTATCATATTAAAGACTTTTAAAACTTATGCTTTAAATGTAATAACATTAAAGACTTTAGAAAACTGACATTATAGGTAACATGTAATCTAATATTTGTTGTTTTAGAAGATTAATAAAAAACCATTCTTCAAATGGTTAGAGTTTCAATATTGTACATGGCAAGGTGACCATTATTCATTTAATATATTTAATGCCAGATCCGTGGAATTAATTAAAAAGGATGTACATCATATTTTGAGGCCCCTTTGTAAAGGAGTAATTTATATATATATAATCATATAGTAAACTATATTGTTTGAGAACTTTCAATAGAGAACTTAATCACCAAATGTAATAAAGAGATGTCATCTGAATACCGAGTAAACTGAGTGCATAAATCAACAGTCTCCCCTTCCTAATATCCTGCTATAAGAATTGTTTTATTTGTTGTGATTATTTTCAGTGCTTCACAACTAAGGCAGCCTGTATAATTGGCACATCCAATTATTACTGGTTCCCTAAGTTATAACTCAAGAGAAGAGGTTATAGTATTTGATAAAATATGCAGGCGGTGCGCCAGGCTTTATAATTGTAATTTGTCTGTGATTATGTGATGTGTTATATTAGGTGTTTGAATTATGTGTTAAAATAATGAACAAGATTGATATATATATATATATATATATATGTGGGTGAATTATGTGAAGGAATGATAATTACATGTTATAATTGAAATTGATTTATTGATATTTATTTATTTATCGAGACTATTGTTACAATGGAACTTAAGGTGATATTGAAATTTTCTAAATTAAGATGTATTAACAAATAATGGGAATTGTAATTAATATATATATATATATGTAACATGGATTATGGGAATTAAAAAGTTAATAAAAGATTGTTATTGCTGTTTACCGACCGAGTTTTAATTGCAAGTCCCGTCTCACTGGACCCAGCGCATTTTTGTTTCTCTAGGCCTTCTGCCTAGTTTTAAATAACTATTGACCCCTCTTTAAAAAAAAAAGGGTTTTTTTTATAAAGCATAAAAATTGAAAGAGGCGTTTCAACTGTGTATTACTGAACAGTCCAGGGTCGTAAGATATTTTAAAAAGTTGAAACATGTAATTTTGTGTGCGGTAAATACAAATTTGGATACAATTTTTTTTAAATTGTAGGCAGAACTTCAAATTTGTGTGCAAATTTACATATGAAAGACAAGAAGCTAAATGACTTGAAGTAAATATTAAATATATTTATTTTTAAATTATGTAATAGTATATGCATTATAATATTGTTTCCTTTATCACAAAGTAACACTAAAATAACTTATTTAGTAAATAAGTAAAAACTATTTAGTAATAAGTGACTAAATTAGTAATTCATTCCCATGATATTTGAGCGTACTTATGCTGACAATATGAAACACATTGAAAAGGACATTGTTTAATTAATGCAGTCGTTTCGTCTTCACTTGCTCTGCAGAAACAATGGTCAAGTATAATCTTCACCATACTTTTTAACAGAGGGTGCGAACGAGCGTCTTTTTGTATGTTCCTTTTTCTCCCGACCTACGTATGTAACACAAGTTTAGATTATTGGCAAATGAACTTACCTCGGACAACTTAAGTAACAAGCGACCTTAAACTGGAGACAAATTGTGTAAAACTGAAAGCGACTTGCTCACCACTGTTTTGTCTAAGCTAAAAGCAATTTACTGTAATCCTACCGACTTCTCTACTACGCTGTTTATTTGTTTGTTTAGTGGATTTGTTTTTACGACAACAAAAGCGATAAGGGTTTACTCAGATACCTGGGAAATATCCTGAAGAAAGTGATGTTGCTACAAGTGAAGCATTTAGCGACATAAAAATGTAATTAAGAAATAAGCGTATCCACAAAAAAGAAAAGAAAACATTTGCAAAATCGATGGTATGGAGGACACTGTTATGGAACTGAAAGGAAAGCAAATTTAGAAGCAGCAAATGAAGTAGAAGACAAGAGAAAATTACAATAGTTAGCAAAATTTGAGACGTACTGTAAGATCTAATGAACATTCTGAAAGAGAAGATGTTAGAAAGACACAGGGAAGACGAGAAGGATACAGGTAAAGAAATTAGAAAGACATGAAGATAAGAATCGGGAATGAGAGTTTTTCAAAATGAAAAGAGCGAAAACTGTTCTCAAACCATGGTCCTGCCCTTAGTGTGTGGCCTTCATGAGAGAGGTGCAAATTCTGATCGGTTGTTTTAGATTAACCCCCGGCGTAGCTGTCGTTTCGAGCTTAGCGGTGTGTCCCCATGAACGGAAACGCATTATTCCTTCAAATATCGGGGAGGTTCAAACAGCCCTGTAATTGTCTTTCCACCTTTTTATAATGGACGATACACTTTTCCAGATTTGTCCTATCAACAATAACCTTGATAGTATAAAAATGGTTCTCCTCTTTCTTCGATACAAACAAATAACGTGTAGCTAGCACTCATCCCTCACAGTGCTATTTGCATAATTAAAAAACATTATTGATGACCAAGAAATGGGGAACACACTTGCTGCAGTACTGCTGTACAGCGTCGTAAATCCCAAACTCTGTTCAAAATAATAAAGTATGTAAATTTTGTTATTTAATCCAGTCTTGTTCTTGTTCTTGTTCTTGTTCTTGTTCTTGTTCTTGTTCTTGTTCTTGTTCTTGCTGTTGCTGTTGCTGTTGCTGTTGCTGTTGCTGTTGCTGTTGCTGTTGCTGTTGTCGTCGTCGTCGTCGTCGTCGTCGTCGTCGTCGTCGTCGTCGTCGTCGTCGTCGTCGTCGTCGTCGTTGTTGTTGTTGTTGTTGTTGTTGTTGTTGTTGTTGTTGTTGTTGTTGTTGTTGTTGTTGTTGTTGTTGTTGTTGTTGTTGTTGTTGTTGTTGTTGTTGTTGTTGTTGTTCATCTTCGTCTTCTTCTTCTTCTTCTTCTTCTTCTTCTTCATCATCTTCTCTTCATCATCATCATCTTCTTCTTCTTCCAGTAGTGACACAACTCATAATGAATCTTGACTCCTTCAATCTTTGTTTCTACTAATCCCGATGTCCTCCAGTTAGTTGCCAGTTTTATACCACAAATATACAAAATCATCCATGTTGAAATTATACAAAAATTGCTTTTGTACACGTATGACAATTTTGGTTATGCGTAGGTCAAGATAACAGTAGTAATGCTAGAAAATAAACTCAAGTCGACAAAATTACAGAAATAAACTAAAAATTTTAGAATTGTAAAAACTATAAAGGATAGACGAACTGTTGAAAGTAATATTTGAGTTTGGAATGTATCTTCATGAAACTGATAGTGTGATATTAATACATGCATAATTATAAATATTTATTTTTAATTAATAAATTATATTGTTTTAGATTACATTATTTCATACTTTATAGAAATTGTTATTACATAACATGTATACAAATACAATAAATTAAGTTATAGGGCAAAGTTTCTGATTCGGTAACGTCCTGACAGTCCTCGTCGAGCCCTGCATTGATACTTCTGCTTCGTAGAAGATAGAGAACGATCGTTGGCCGTGTGCATCTATGACTGTGGACAAAGGGGTAAGGGATAATGTTATTGATCCGTGGCCTTGAACTTGTATACGAGTATGTGTCTAACGTTGTATGACGGAGCTCACGCGTTTATTGGTTTTATTTAAATACCTCGGTATTACTGTGAGAGTGGAAAATATATTACTGTAATATGTGTAAATGTGTGGCCACAAGACAACGCAGAGGTGGTTGCGAAATTAACGCGGCTTGTATGATATACTTTTACCTAGGTTTCCCAAGTATGATACTTTAAATATATAGATTTATTATCGTCTTTTATTTTTTATCAGGAACTGTAATACGAATAACTGCTCTTAATTTTATTTAGGAGCAGGAACTGTTGGTGTTGTGTAATCTAATGGCCTAATGCGTTCTGTAACAAATGTAGTTTTAATACAATTTTGATCCCCTAACAAACAGGGCTGACTTTTCCTACAACCTTGGCACTCCACTCCGACGGACAGTCTCGCCCTTTCTGACGTAATATCAATGTATTTCCACATTGACTGTCATCCTTGATTCTGCGCTTCTTCTTTGACGCTACCAGTTAGAAAGCAAACGTTTCTTTCAATCTTTCTCAGTCAGTCGCTTTCCATTAAACACCACTTGTCGAGTGCTTTGACAGTACTCGTGCTACATGATTTTTCGTTGATTATTTCTTCCTGGGGTAATTCTTCTATGTTTTGTTGGCAGTTACACTCTGCATTCGTTTGAAGTACCCATTGAAAAGACCGTTTCTATAATCTGCTAGTTATTATCCTTATGTTGTCCATCTTCCTCTGCATTTGTTTTGTTACTGTTATCCTTAAGTAATCTACATTTTATTCCCTTTTTTATTCTTATGTACGTAGGTTTGCCTTCGATAAAAAGGTAAGAGATTTTTTTTGCTCTCGCAAATACACTCTGTTTTAGAATTAAAGGAAATGTACTCTTCTAAAGTAACGACGTTTAAAGTTACGAGTAATTTTACATTATTTGAGAATAAATTCAATAGGTGTGATAGTCTATTGTCTAACTGAGAGAGGTTACTCCGCAGATTGAGAAAAGACTGTATGAAAACTAAAATACACTGGTCAAACAGTACCGATCGTTTTGTCTAAAAAAAAAAAAAAAAAAAAAACATGTAACGGTTGTAATTTCATTGCTCTGTAGGAATTATTATCGTAACAGTTGGCGGATACAATGGACAACAGCAGAATGTGGATCACAGTAATTTTTGGATTAAATCTAAACTGGTTGTTGGAAGCGTGAAAACCAGCACAACGTTAATATATGTATTTTAGCGTCCAAATAAAAACACGAATAAATTTTAACACACACGTACACCGACCGTTTGCACCAGAGGTGTCCAATTTGTGCTGTTAAAGGGGTTTATTGTTTGGTCAATGCAGATTTTGTTGTTTCTATAGAGTATTTTATTACACATAAGCAGATTATGATCTATAACAGATAGTGAATAAACATAAAACATGCAACTAAAGTGTGTGTGTGTGTGCGCGCGCGCGCGTGTGTGTTTTGTTTTTGTTTTTAATACCTTTATTTTATCAGCATGCTCCATTACAAATAAAGTAATACTACATGTTATATTTAAACTTATTACAAGCTAATTCTCAATATATATAAAGACAACTCCATTATTACAACAATTACAAAGATTCAAAATAAACAAGAAAAATAAAAATCAATCATTTACAATGATACAATGAATTAGTACTACATTATTAACATGTTAAAACTATATGTATGTATGTATGTATGCATGATGAAGCTGTTCGACCAATATGTAAATTAATTCATAATAACAAACGCATCAATGATTCAAAATAGATAGACAAGCACAATAACAATAAACACTACAAAGAATCAAAATCAATGTTATTAACATATTTAGTAAACTGTCTAACATATTTTGATGTCACTTCACTTCTATTTGGAGGCCATCGTCCACCACTCCTTATTACACTATTTTTGCAAACCCGTCTTTCTTCATTCAACATATTGCACTCATATAACAAATGTTCCACAAGTGTGTGTGTGTGTGTGTGTGTGTGTGTGTGTGTGTGTGTGTGTGTGTGTGTGTGTGTGTGCAACCACAGGTAATATTCTGTAACAGGCTAATTACAGCTCAGTTCACTTCACATTGGGCGAAATCAAGTCTTTCAGAATTGAAAGATTCTTTTTCTATTTCGCCGGAATAATTTCTATTTGTAGAAAAACTATGACATATTCTGACTGCTAATGTTGTGTCCCCTGCGATGTTTATTTGCAGAAACTATTGTCCAGAACATTTTTAGCGTGGAAACGGTAAGATAAAAAGATCGTTGGACTTTCTTTATACCCATTCTGTTATTTACAACGGTTGACAGTCCATTCTCAGTGGTACGGCGGAACTGTCAACTTGTCACAGGCACAATTTATCAGCTGCAATTCCAACATCTTCAAAATAAATATCAAATACACATATTTTTGTTTTGGTCTTAAAAACCAGAGTTCTCCCGGGTAAACGTTTCTTTATATTTCCTTCACTTTTTGTCACTGTTTTTGTTAGACGCTTAACCATTGACGTACAAGTAACGTCGATACTGTAATTCACCGCCGCAGTAATGTATTCTTCTTTGAAGCTGTACTTTTTATTTTTATTCTACGTTTTACATTAACGTACGAAAATATCAAATTATCAAACCATTCTAAAGACATTACTTATGTTGCTGGTTAATACTTTATAATCCCAGTGGCCACCAGTTTCTTTGAAGCTTAAACGTCGAACGAGTCAGGTCGAATTGTGAGACTATGAGACATGGACGTAATCTTAGAGTGTCGTGGGTAGAACGCAAAATAAATAATTCCATATAAATTACAAAACACACACACACAATGGGCACAGATTCCAATATGTGCAACCCATTGTTAATAACACCATTCAGTATTCCCATCCTTCTTGGCCAAAATGTTTTCTCAAATAGTCCTCTTCCTGTAGACTTCGGCCGTCCGTAGCTCTCCTCATATTTCTATTCCAGCGTCCCGTATAAGTCACAAAGGTTGGAAAATGTCTCGGGGATTCGTTAGGCTGCCGATGACAGCATAACAAATCGTCCTGAAGAAAAACACTGCTGACTAAGAAACAAAAAAAAACCTTCTTCCACGTCGAAGAAGAAATGAGGTGGGTTGCACGGATGCTGTACAAGGTGGTACGCTGGAATGGGAAGAAGCCGGGTCTCCAACACACTTCATATCTGGAGTTTATCGACTAAGGGAAGAAACTCGTGGTTCTACAAGTCTGGATATCAGAACGATTGAGAACGATTGGCTAACTGGGCTCTAGACCTGTGAGCCGTTATATCAGCTCTTTATGTGTAAAACTGTTTACCGCTTAAGACTTAATCCTGAGGTTTAGGAATTTGGATGGGATTACGTTATGACATGTTTGAGTCTTAAGAGAACACTGACAATTGGTACATGGACGTCAGATTTACATACCTACGGACACTAAATAGATCAGTAAGTTATAATATAGGTTCCGTTATTAAAACAAATTAACAATCACGTCTAAGCTGCTTTGAAAATACGTACAAATCTGAAATACAAGCTTAATGAGGGAACTTTTGTACATTTAAACAAGTATGACGAAGAACTAAATCTGCAGTGATATGGAATGACAGATATAAAACGCACCGACATATTCACTGTGTAAAGTAACACAGTATCCCAGAACAATATTTTTGAAAAGATTAAATAGATAATAGAATCTTTGACCAAATCGTAATGAGGATAGAAGAGTAGAATTGGCAATATTAGTTATACGACCCAAATAATGGTGATGATGATGATGATGAGGGCGACGACGACGACGACGACGACGATGATGATGATGATGATGATGATGATGATGATGATGATGATGGTGATGATGATCTAGTAAATATACTGTGTTACGAAAAAAATTACTTTTATGTTCTGATAAGGTTACTACGAAAAGTGTAGAAAACAGGAAAATGGAATAAGGAGTAGCTTTGCTGTGAACATGGCATGTCCTTTGCTGTCATGTACGGGCACGTTATTAAACATAGATGAAGAATATAGATGATGCATTGCAATGTGGTGACACCGATAGGTCACGTATGTATTTTACAGCAATATACTGCAACAGTACAAATATATAGGGTACTGTGGATTGCACAAAGTAATTTAAATAATTAATTAGAATAAATAAATAATGTAATTTTGTTAATAACAATAGTTCAGCTTGCAATCTGAATTGTAAAAGAACGCCTAACTTTCATGTTGGAACAGGTGAATAACGCCAGCTGCTCTCTGTATGTGTGTACACACGTAAAATTCGTGTGTGTGTGTGCGACCTGTCCATTCCTGAAATCGCCTCCCTTAATGAACGCTATAAAGTATTTGCAATTTGTTTAATTTGTAATACTTGTGTGCATAATAGCACAAAACTGAATACACCAAAATGTGTATTTAAATAACACGAATAAGTGTATAAAAAATAGTGTAAAACGAATAAAGAGTGTAATTACAAGAAATTAAAAATCAATAGTAATTGTGTTAATTAAGATAAAGAAAAACGGTTTGTGCATGATGAACGCCTATAAATTACCGACCGAATGAATATCGGGTAATGTGAAAAAGACTTTGCAATTCGCGAAGACGAGCAAATTAAGTGACAAGAAAGCGTGGGTTAGAAGTGACGATCTCGACAATATCAAATCTACAGAATATTGTCGAGACATGATTTTGGCGCCCTGGGTATAAATACAGGGGACGCGCTAACATCATTCTCTTCCTTGTTCAACCACTGATACAGCCAGAGGCTCTACTCGACAACTAGAACTTCGTTATCTTGACCGACTACAATGGCAGCCAGAGACTCTGCATAGCGATAACAACAGTACATCAACCACAAGCACCAGTCAGGAACTTCAAGACTACTCATCAGTTCGTGCGAGCAGTTCCAACCTGAGGCCATGACGAAAGTACGAGAATCCAGTAATCTAGAGTACGAGAATCCAGTAATCCAGAGTACGAGAATCCGACGGACTAAAGACTACAAGACTCCAGGACTACAGGAATCCAGGACGACAAAGGAGCATCCCGTATCAAGGACCGAAGAGGACACGCTGCAGATGTACCACAAATAATAAGATGACAAATAACCATGCACTTAGAACCCGAGACTTAATCAAAAGACATTAAGTAACAAAGATAAAAAATAGAAAATTCAATTCAAATATGAATCAAGAAATTGTATAACTGTAAATATGTTTTTGTATAATAATTAACGTAAGATTTAAGGTTGTTTAACGATAATTGTTATCAGTAACTATAATTTTAAATCTACAATTTTCAGTATTTAAATTGACAAATCTCATTAGAGAATTTTTATTAGAAAGCAATGTATATGCAGTAATTTAAAAACAGCTTAGATAATCGAATCAGTATAATATAAATGAGCTAGTTGAGAGCAATATAAAAAAATTGTATAACGATGTATTAAAATATAAGATTATATAATAGGTTTGTGTGTAATATAAGACAACTAATTATGCGTAATAATTACGTGCAAATAATAATGATTTTGAATCTCAAAACAAATAAGAAATTTTATTAATAAATATGGAAATGATTTTTAAAACGATTAATTAGCGTTATTATTATTATTAGATTACACCCTTCATTCATATACACACAAGAATTTAATGTGTTGTTTCGTAGTGTTGTAATACTGTGGCTGCAGGTATGTGACAAATACGGTTTGTTGGTAATCATTACGCGTTCTGTGCCGGAAGTTGTATGATCAAGCGTTCAAGGAAATGCAAATCCTAGTTTTTTTCTTGATTTGGATAAGTGTCTAGTTATTAGTTTGGGAGCGTGATATCGGTGGCACTGTTTCGGCCTTGAACGCGCTCTACCGGGCCGAATTCAGGTCTCACTTGTGAGCACATGGCAATGGTCAGTTCCGGCCTTCCTTTCACTGCATGAACTACTCCGACCGCCTTCCTCGGTTTAGCAGTCCATTTTTTTTTTTGTGTGTCGTCTTCCTCATCTTTATGGCAGGCTAATTGCTTAAGATCACCGGTAAGTGCATTATATATATACATAATAATTTGGTTGTAAGAAAGTTTAAATTCAAAACTTATTCAATCCAGATGCGAACGTATAGAATGCCCGTGGTGTCGATCAGATGTGTGTGAGTACTGTGAGATATTTAATTAATGTTGTTTTATTTGAATACCGCCTGTAATTGTACTAACGATTATTCATTCAGCCTTGTATAAAGACGTAACAGAATTAAGTAATTTAGTGAAAACTGTATCTTGGTAACTATGTATGAACGCACATGTGAAACCGGAAGTGTGAATATTCTTTAGGTACATCATTTAATTGCAAACTTTAAGACCGCCTTAGATGAAGTACTGTGTAACTGTTAATTGTCTGTAGCTGATGGGCCTTTAAAGTATTCGTTATTTTGCAAAATTGGTGATTGAATGTAACGCCACGTGGCCAGGGGCTGGGTGCATGTCAAGATATGTTGCGGCTGGTCAAAGCCGGTGTGCGTTCCTCATTATTGTGCCAGGTCATGAGTGAATGATGATCATTTATTAAAATATAAATGAAATTCAAATTTAAAAAAAAAAATTTGTTATGCACTATATTGAGTTGGTTGGGAGCGTCTAGTTCGGGTGTTTGGTATACATGCCTCCTACATGACAAGTATGCAAGCATTAGTGGACAGTACATTAATCATTTCGAATATTTAGGGTTCTCGCCTAGAATGGAGATCTGACCACAGTTTGGTATGCTGCCACCTTCACCAAGTTATGAACCACTGAAACTTCGTCTGTGACCGAGGAGGGAGGACCAGCTGCCGCCAACAATGATGGAACCGCCCACTTCATATGACGTGATATAAACACTTTTTATTCTATCCTGGCCCGCGGAATATCCTATGGGAGGTGTATGTGCTATAGCAGTTTAACTTTATTCAGTGACATGGTTAAATCGAGGGTGTGTCGGCAAGACAATTTTAATGTAACTTAAACTTGATAATACAGTTCAACAACTACAATTGTAAACCGACCTGTGGGAGGGTACCAGAGCCGTTTTCGTTCCGTATTATGGGTGCGAAAGTTGTAAGGGAGATTTTTTAAATAAAGTATTGAGGTATGATTTTCGTGAATCCGAACCGGCTGGTTCGGATGTCATTCTTAGGTTATTACTGGGGTTTCACATTTAATTATTTTTCCTGTATACAAGGACTGGGGGTTTTTGTTTTTATTCTGTTTCTGGGTTGTCATTTTATAAATGGGTTTTCTATTCACAAGGTAGGCACCGGTTGGTGCCATTTCATGCAGGTTCTCTACGGGTCATTTTTGGTCAAGTCAGGTTTGCTCTGGTACACTCAGGCAGCCGTACGAATACAGCATGTTTTTTTTAATATATGCACATATGGCTGAAATTAACATTTTCTATTTATTTAAAGTCTACATATTTAATATTTTCAGATTATAAAATTTTACATGGAATAAAATTGTACAGGCGGTACTTATATTTTTGTAACTTAGATTTTCTGGCCATTATATGCTAAACCTGTCTTTTTTAATTTTTGTAATTGTCAGATCTTGTGAATGTTAGGCAGGCTGTATGTAGCCTTAATTGCAGTTATGCTTTTGTTACTATCAAATCCTTATGGTTAAATAATGACTTGCCATATAATTAGATAATTAATTATGACTTGATATATAATTAAATAAAGGAATAATTTTTAACATTTTTACACTCTTATGGCTGATCTTTAGAAAAGTTCTGTACATTATATAGATCAAGAAGTTTCACATTTTGCAGGATTAAAGAAATGTTAGTAGTGCTTTAACTTATCATTATATTTTTTTAATTACGAGCCACTCCAAATGTTTTCTAAATTTATAATGTATATTTGAATCTGACATGGAATTGTTACAGTTCTTAGTTAATTATGCTGGCTGCCGACATTATAAAAATGTATAAGGGGTGTTCTTGGTCGATGACATTAGTTCCCAATTAATTAATAGATACTGGCGGGTTTCAGTTATTCGATGTTTCTATATCACGGGGCGATAAAGGAATAATATACAGGCGGGCCGTGGGGGCGTTTGAGTATGATGGCATAATGAGTTGTAACTGTGATTTTGTGAAATTAATTGTGATGTTAGAGGCTGTTATGTGTTCTAGAGGTGGAGTGATAAATATATATAAGTGTACCTTTTTATAATGTCGAGATAAAAAAAAAAAAAAATGGTTGAGTTATGATCATGATCATTTCAGATTGAGGGGAATAGATATATATATATATATATATATATATATATAAATAGATGTATTATGTTCGACTTATATGTTTTTATGTCAATGTGTTATAAACAGGGGATATATATGTATAATTATGTGATTTTGGACATTATGGGGTATTACGGAGTTTTTGGAATTGTGATGCATGTAATTTCACATAATAAATGCTGTTATTGTTGGTTACCAGAGAGTTTAATTGCAAGTCCCGTCTCACTGGACCCAGCGCATTTTTGCTTCTCTAGGCCTTCTGCCTAGTTTTAAATATCCAGTGGCCCCTCTTTAAAAACAAAAAATAAAAAATAAAAAAAAATAAAATAAAGATGGGTTACAGTTCTACAGCAGTGGCGTATCTAGAATTTGCTCTGGGGGGGGGTCCGGTCGACTCGGTTTCATACAAAAGAAAAACAAATGAAGACTAATCAACATTACTATTGTTACGACATTACAGAACAGTCTACGTGTTTCTCGAGTGTTCCAGAAGAATCCGGCTGTAATGTTGTGTGCGTACGTGATTTCAACATGCATTCGCGAGACTGTTCTAGACGCCGCCAGCCGCGCGGACCGTGTCAAGGCCGCAATCAGTTACGTCGTAGTGTAGAGCTAATGCATAATATGTGGAATACTCGTAGTGTAGAGCTAATGCATAATATGTGGAATATTCTGGTATTTCAGCGGGGTATAAATACAAGTACTCAGCGACAATATATCTCAGTTTGAGTTGCGATTTATTGGAATGCGGTTCGTAGTATTATAGTTCAGAGTTATTGTCGGGTGATTACTCTGTGCGTTTAAGTGGCGATTTACACAGTGCGGTTTGAAGTATTGTGGCGAAGTATTATGTGTATTATAATTGTGAGATACTCTATTAGTAGACATTGTTATAGCGTGTGAACAATTTCTATTTGATTTGTTGTAAGAGACTATCTTGTTAATTACAAACTGTTTAATTACGATAATTAAAGCTGGTGATTAGTGACTTAATTGGTGTCTTGTATTTTGTTTTCCAGTGTACCATACGACGATCAGTAGACCATCGTAATACTATCTTTAAAATGGTTGAGAGACGTGTATCGATATCCTAAAATCAATACCATTAAAATAAACGGCAATAGCATAATAAAAATATGGGTTATTGAAACATTTTTTAGAAGATAATTGACTGAATTGATTTTCATATTTCAAACGTTTACACAAAGGTTTAAGCTGTGTAATAAACCTGTTTGTATATTTTATGAACACTTACGACTATATTAGTGTACATAACTGACAAAAATAATAAAATAATGTGAACATTAGGAGGTTAACAAAATCCGTCAACTTATTTCGACCCTCTGGGGGGGGGGGGGGCACAAACATACGTACATACCATCGAAACTAAAAATTCTCCTCTCATGCTTACAGTTGTTTCTTAGTCGAATAAAAAAACAACTTTAAACTTTGGATAACTAATGATATACAAAACAAGTGAGGAGCTAAGTGTACTGCTTTTACAGTCTTGCAAAAATAACAGTGTTAATAAGAAAATATTTTCAGATAGCCCCATAATAAAGCCTCCAGGTCGATACAGACGGTGGAATAGGCGAGTGAAGCTGACCTATACCTAGAGCAGTAATTGGCCGGTCAAGCCACTTTATGTGTATACCGAACAGCATACCTGACAGCCTACTCTGTCTTTTTCTACCACTTGGAAATAATAAAAACGAATCTGTTGTTGATTTATAAGAGGAAATCAAAATTACTTTGTTTTATTAAACAAACCCTCTGAAATGTTTAACACTCGCACGCAAGTGTGTGGAAATATGCATGTTTGGAACTACGCAAATACGAAGACAAATTGTGTACACCGAGACCATAAATCAGACCAACTCCGCTACGTTCGTATAACATTAATGTACTTATCAGTTCGCGTACGAGGATTTGTAACAGTAGGCTACACTCCATATGTACCAATGAAACACGTTATTAGGACGGGTAACTCAACACAAAACATTGATTTTGTTCCCAAAATAAATGTGAATTTTTAGCGGATTACAGTGAATGCGACAATTTTGTCAAAACTTTTATAGCAGTATAAAATCTATAGTGGAAAACGTTTAACATAAAAACGGTTAACACAAAATATCGGCTAAAACGAAAAATTTTGTTATGCATAACAAATAAATCCGTACATGCACGCCCCAAAACACTGCAAGTTTTAAAATATGTGAAAGTGATGAGGGTGCCGACGAATTTGACACGGAAAATGACAGTGAAAATTTCCACAAGCTTAGATGTTCGACAAGTGTTCATCAATATTCAGAAGGCAACTCGGAAGGTGAAACGTTTGACTACATTGATAAATTGAAACAATTTATTGAAAATAAAGTAGTGCAAACGAAAATAACGGACTATTTTAAAAAGAATTGAACATTGTCACTATAAGAACTTCAAAAGACATACTAAATTACTCTACAAGAAATCCTAAATCGGAAGACTAAGTGAAGAACAGCTACAGTGCATGTATACTAAATTTTAAGAAACATTAACCATATTTTCTCCAAAAATTAACCAGAAATTATTCAGAAAGATAACTAAAATGTTTATATGTAAGTACCTTCTGAATTTTCTTTATTGCCTAATTTTACCGCACAATACAGTAAGTAATCTGTACAGTACTTGTTCATTTATCTCATTTTGTTTCACTTTTGGTCCGTTTAACACAAAATTCGATACACATTATTGTTCAAACAACAAACAGTTTGAAGAATTAACCCACCAAAATGAATGTTTAATACTGGAAAAAAACGTAAAGTAGATTTAAGTAAGTATATGAAATGGTAAATGTAGTGATTGTGTCCACAAGACATACTGTACTTGCTTCTTAACATTAGAAGAGCCAGAATTATGCTCCATGCGATAATGCCTATAATGTCTAAATTCTAAAAATTACAAACTCGTGGTGGTCACATAAAACTTCAATACAATTAGCTTGTTATAACAATATTTTGCATAGTTTCGCGAGAGGTAATATTTTATCTTAAATACGGTACTCCGACCAAGAACAGGATACCTTCTAGTAAGGAGGGAATATTCAAAGTTAAAGGACATAAGATGGACATTTTAAAAGTTAAAACACGTTTTCTACCGTGGCAGCAGTTAAGCATTCTGATCATTACTTCACACGTACTCCAGCTTGAGTCACAGTTGTTTCAACTCCCTAGCCAATACGATTTAAATTTCTACATAGATAAGACGAAATACTACGTATTAGACATTAGTATTATTGTACAATTAGACAAAATTAATACGCTTAATATTATCTCAAACATCATTGTCATCATCATCATCATCATCATCTGCAAGGATGAAACCAAAGACGGTTTGTTCCGGTCTCAAACAGGTAAAGTCTAGAACTGGTCACTCGAGCACTTCCTCGGACGTCCAACACCTCTCCGCCCCTTCGGCTTATAGTTCCATCGTTTTTGGAGATGTGGCACCGTCATCCGTTCGGCAAAGATGTTCCCACCCAGCCGATACTGGGCAATCCTGTCGAGTATACTTTTAATATTCAGTACCTGCCATATATGGTGTGTTTCTTCTATGATCATGCAGAGTATACCTTGCCACGTGCCTGAGAAATCTCATTTCAGCTGCTTGGATGCGACTGGCCTGGCCTTTCGTTAAAGTCCAATTCTCAAACTTATAAAGAAGTCCGGGAAGGGACATCACCTTATAGAATTTTAGGCGTGTTTCCTTACTTGCTGACTTGAGAGTTCGCCTGATGGTCCCCCACATAAGGTTGAACTTATGCAACTTATTCACAACGTCGTTGCTTGTATTATAAGGCACACTGTAGCCCAGGTATTCAAAATTGCTGACTTGTTCCAGGATAGTACTATCTATAACAATTTTTGCCCGTACGGGATCAGTTCCACGAAAAACCATCACCTTGGTCTTAAGTGTGGATATTTGTGATCCAGAGTATTTCTAAATTCGATTTAACAAATGTGTACCCATCTGCAACCTGTTTTCCGTGTCCGATAGAATAGTCTGATCGTCCGCAAACAACAAAGTGTCAGTTGCAGAGTGGCCAATCACAAAATACTCCGGAAGACACAACTATCAGTTTTGTATGACGTCGTCAACATATAAATTAAAAAGAGAAGGTGATAATGGACATCCTTGTCGTACTCCCCAATTCGTCAGGCCAACTCTAGGAGCTGTTCTCGGTTTCCCTGTTTTAATCAAGATTTTATTCTCTACATAAAGACTCTGTATAGCTCTAATTAGCTGTTGTGGGATCCCCTTCCTTGCCATTAATGGCCATAGTTTTCTCCGATTCACCCTGTCAAACGCCTTCTCGAAGTCGATGAAAGCTATGTATGTGAGCAGCTGATACTCTACGCTTTTCAATGAGTTGGGCTATTCTCAAGTTATTATTTACTTTTTAATGGGCGGGGAGGTAAATTTGCAATTTAAACATGATCGCAAAAATATAAATTTAATAATAATGTATCAGTATTAAAACTGCAGCCGTATCACTGTCAGCTCAGCCCTATTAATCTGATATGCTCAAATAAAAATTTACGAATAATGAAACTTTTAAAAAGTGAAACTTGAGACCCGATTTATCAAATGAATGAAAAAACTGCCTGTAACCGTAAATAAAAGTAAGCAAAATACGGAGGAGAAAATAATAATATTATAGAAATATAGTGGGTCCCCTGACGATGAGATAAATTAGTATTAAGTTAGGCATCACTCTGAGAGAGCGAGCGAGAGAGAATTGAACAAAGAGGTCCATCTGAACAAGTCTTGATTCCATCAATATTGTCGTCAGTTCTTGACGTTGACGGTCTTCAAGAGCGTGATCATCTTTAATTGATTCCCGGCCCTCTGAAAATGCTTTAAGTCATCTGAAAACCTGTCCTCTTGACAAAGCTTCATTTCCACACGCCTTTGTCAATTTCGTATAAAAGTCTCAGTAGCACTGTGCCGAGTTTAACACAAAACCTGGTTGCACAATGTTGCTCGTAATTGATGCACTCATTTTTATAACGCACAACAAAAACTCACTTCACTAAAGCTTGTTTACGTTTTACTTGGCAGCAATAAGCAATTAATACTCATTATCAATCAGCTGTTTATCTATTCATCTGCGTTAGTGGAAACTTTACAGTGTTGCCATATTGACGGCTACATGATTAGTCTCATTACTTTATTTACAGACCTCGTATTAACCGTAATTGACTTTTACCTAAATTAATAGGTCTACTTAAAACTGAGACCGGTAGCTTAGTAGTTACGGATACCATCAATTATCAGCAGCACAATAACGTTGAGGCCATTAAAGTTTGTACTTGACGCCCCGTTAAACTTCAACCCACGCGACTAACCAACATTTATGCGGCCTACATAAGTTACGTTTTGGCAACACCAGTTATAACAAGAAAATATTAAACACGGAATATCGATATTGTAAGGTCAGGAAGAGCTACCAAACGTTAAAAAAATCTAACAAAGTTTAGATTGTACAATAAACATAAACCTCATAAAACAAACACTTTAAAACTATATAGATGGAAAAAATTAAGACAAGACTAAAATAAAACTGTACAATTGTTACAACATCAAAATAGAACTCGAACTCATAGATCTAGTAAGTAAAGTAAACAACACAAATGGTACAGAACATAAGACACGGCATACGCCAAGAAAATATAGATTTGTGTGCCTTAAATAAACCCTTTAGTTTAAATTTGTAGATGAAAATATAAAAATAAAAATCTACAGGATACTAAAGACCAGTTGTCACCTGTAGTTCCGAAGCGTGACACTAACAAAGGAAGCTGGTCACGTATGAAAGACAATTTCAAGGATGATAAGAGAAGAGTAGTGCTTTAAAGTAATTGTTTCTGTTACAATAAGTTTTAAGCATATATTATACAGTATGGGAGAAAGATAACATTTCTGTCTGGGCCACTTGGTCACAGAGATACTTTCTCAAATATTGTTTCCTAATTTTTAATTAAAATTAACTAGTATGCTTCCTGAGCTGCAGACCTCGCTTACTTTTTTGAACAAAATACTTTATTATTATATGAATTTCAATATTAGATCATTTTTTAATAATGGAAAAATTACAAAAATCTTTATTAATCTACTATTTCTTTAGTAATATAACAATCAGTACACTCAATCTTACAATAAACACTAAAAATTCGAAATATTTGGATTTGGGTTACAATTTCTTTTAGTCCACTACGATTCCTTATAGTCCTTTTCCCTTGTATTTTCACAATATTTTTGAACTATTTTTTGAGCCCTGACAATGAAAAATTTTTTAAATTTCCAAAACTTAGCACTACGTTTAGATGTTAGTTAAAATTATCTTTAATTTGTTATCCAAAATGAATTTTACGATTTTATCTAGATTTTTATCCGCTTTGAAGCCATGACGTCAAAAAATTTTGAAATTTTAAAAAATGAATATTATATTTAGATTGTTGTTAAAAGTCCCTTTAATTTGATCCTTTACGTGGGCTTTTGTAATTTTTTATCATCTTAACCCTTCACATTTTCCCCCGCCCCTATTTTTAGGGGAAGATCAATCTCAAAAAAAAACAAGATTCCGGTAGAATAAAAGCATGGATGTACATGCCAAGTTTTTCAAAAATCGGATCGTTCAACAGATATAGTGACACGTACCCCAAATAGACAGACAAACAAATGCCAAATGCTTAAGTTGAAACAGAACGCGCTTCGCTCGGTCAATTATTTTTTTACTGTAATAAATTGTAATTACAATATCATTATAATAATTATAATATATATTTTTATACCTAAATTAGTACATTGAGCATCTGATGATTCACAACATGATTCTCTGTAAGAGAAAAAGAAGAAGATGATGATGACGTCTTATCTTGTTAATTGCTTTGTCGCATGTGTAAATCCTTATAAGCACGTGTAAATTTATACACGTCCATTCGTTACACATTCATTCATACTTTTGGCGCATGTGTAAATTCATATTAAAAGCACGTGTAAGCACTCTTTACTAAGCCTCAGGCGTGATGTTTAATATGGAGAGAAAACTAATCTAGACTGAGTAGAATAAATATTCAATGGTAATTCTGCAGGCAGTGGTAAGGCTGTATTAACTGTTATTTGCATTTTGAATCTACCCTGTGGCGGTGGGTCAAATATATACGGCTTTGAGTTTCCGTAATGAAAACATAAATATTTCGGTGTATGTGACACAGATAAGCTATGCAGTCTTCTAAAATTCACTGATTCAAATCGTACATGGCAGCAATTCTTCTCTTATTACAGCGTGTACTATTTCAGTTACAATAAAATGCTTTCAAGTATTTGAAAGCACATGTACATGGCTTTCAAGTACATGGCTCCTTCCTGTACCGCCGAAGTAGCTTAAAAGTTAGGCAGGTTAGGTTGTCTATTTTAATCAATGCTATACAAGAAAGGTACTAGTGTGATATGCCTAGCATTATTCCTCAGTGGTGTTAGCCCATGATATCCATACCCACATAGTAACCCGAACTGGTGGTAACTCGACCTATTGACATTTGTCTGTCTGTCTATCTGTCTACCTATCTACCTGTCTGGCTGTCTAGCTGTCTACCTGTCTATCTGTCTGTTTGGAGTATGTCTCATGATAATTTTTGACCGCATCAACTAATTTTCGTAAAACTTTGAATTGTATGTAAAACTTTGAAACCTCACTTGTACCCTACAGAACCCTATTGTGTTTTTGAATGAACTCTCCAACAATTAACCGGGAGGGGAAAATGTGAAAGGCCAAAATTCTAAAAAAAACCCACGTGCGAAAGCCCACGTGGAAATTTTAACCACATTCTGAGGGTTCACTTCTAAGGTTTCAAAATTTAGGAACCTAAGGATTCAAAAAGGGGATGGAAATTTTGATTAAGTAGCAAAAATTCATGTGGGGTATCAAATTAAAAATAAATTATACTAACGTCTGAGTGTAATGTTAAGTTTTTGAAATTTCAAAATTTTGAAACCCCAGATTCCAAAATAGTGATAAAAAATTGTGATAATCCAGCCGGGCGTCAGACTAAAATGAATTGCAATCCAAATCCAAATGTTTTACATTTTTCGTGTTTATTGTATGATTGTGTGCTCTACAGTTTTATATTACTAAATAAATAGTAGAGTTATCGGCATTTTTTTATTTTCCCCATAATTGAAAAATTATCTAATATCAATAGTCATTATATGTAATAATAAATGTACTTCATTCTAAATAGTGAGTGAGTTCTGCAGCTCAGGGAACGTATACTAGTGTAGATACGTTATGTCATGGAAGTTCCGGGAACCAAACCCTGAGCCTCTAGTTAATCTTCGTATACGTTGGACTTTGGGCCTCTTTTCATTATTATAAGAGGTTATAAGTTGGTGTTGGTATCGAAGTGGCGTAGTAGTTTTATTGTGGTTTCAGATCACTTCACCCCGCCTGTTTATGGTATGACGCAAATAATATTAACATATAAACAACATAACTTTGTATGCTGTTTTCCGTCTCCTAATCGCCCCTTGATTTAATCCTCCCATACATCTTCCGAGACGGATACAGATATTTTATTTGACCAAAGCCAATACATACTAAAAAAAAGCAGAAAAATTGAAAATTCAACAATGCGTCCAATAGGTATAGACGGTCAAACTGTTTATTTACCAAAGGCAAAAACTCAAACGCTTTTGAGCTTGCGCGGGCCCACAACATATACACATCCACGCGTACAAAAATAATTCGTAGAACTACAGTATTACATTTAGAATGTTGTAAATTATTAACCCTCTTGAATGCAAAATCGTGTTTCCTCAAAACGAATTTTTAACGGGATCATAATATTTTAGATTCCTGTGAAGCACTGTAGTACACTATTAAGGAATTCGTTTAAGAAAAATAAGTGACACAATTTAGATGTTTACTCCGGTATTTAAGTTAGCCTAATTATAAACTAGGAAGACAGCATATCTTTAACAATTTTTACAGGTCCTAAAAAGATTGTTTCTTATCAAATCTCTATAGTAAGTGCAATACTTCATTGATAGGATGAACAAAAACCAGAGTACTTAGGTAAATAAACAATATCTCGACGCCCGTCTAGCAAACTGCGATTAGTTTACCTACCCTTCCATTAATAAGCCTGTATACACTGCTTTTCAGCAACGGTGATCTTTCTCCCCTCATGTAGCTTAATAATCATGTAATCAGGTGCTAATATTGTCTATCGTATTTCAAGGTTCTGAGATTTAGAAATTTAAATTCTCAACTGAATTGTAACATTTTCAATAGGTACAATACACTTTAAACGGGAACACTAAGTAATGTAATTTGTTTTTCTTGGACGGTATATGTGAAAAACAAAAGGAGTGTTATGTAAAATTTAGTTAGACAGTTACTAAGCAGTGCTACACAAAGTAAACAATTAATTATTCTACAGGTTCTACATAAGTTATGTCAGCCTTGGCACCTCAGCCGCGGCTAGAACTAGAACAGCGTTTTGCTCTAACATATCTGACGTCGGAGTGGCGTCAGGAATGTGGTCACTATTTTAAAACACCTGAGGAAGAACAGTAATAATTTTAACTTGATATGAACACTGAATTGCTAACATCGGCTCTCTCATATGGCAGTAGGAAAATATATCGATACACTATCATAGACGCATTACTGTTAAAATGTAAATAAAACTTCAAAGTAGGCCTATGTATAAACTGTTCAAAAATTGTCTGACTAAAATGTTTTTAAAGTAAACAAAATGACGTATTTAACATAAGGTTACTATATGCATTGTAACTATGTAATAAACTTCAATACTTCAATACCGTAACAAAACGTGAGTGAGTCCGAAACAGCCTAGACTCCCACCTACAAAAACACTCTCCTTCAAATTTGTGTTACATTTACAAAATCAGTAGTTTGTAAGGGAGACGTTACGGCACTTTCGTTTTATCTTCACCAAGAAAATGTTGTGACCTTTTCTACACACATATATGTCCATCTTCTTTATTATGGTGTTACGTAATGCGGAAAAAGTGTTACGCAATACGGAACGTTCTACAAGTTTATCGAATGTTCCCGTAGAATCCAGCTGTAATGTGTGTGTGCGTACATAATGCTGCTACTTTGTGGTGAAAGACAATTACGCGTCAACTAACGGGTCTATACCAGACCATATCGGTCCGCGCGTGCTGTGTTCAAGGCCGCAATGAATTACGTTTTAGGGTTTTCTAGTAGACGCCTATTAGCGAATATTCTGGAACCTCAACGGGGTATAAATACAAGTACTCAGCGACGCTCAGTCAGTTATTTGTCGGGCGATTACACAGTACACAGTGCGTTTATCGGGCGATTTACACAGTGCGGTTTGAAGTATTGTGGTGAAGTATTATGTGTTTTGTGCGGTACTCTATTAGCGGACATTTTTATTGCGTGTGAACAATTTTTATTTGATTTGTTGTAAGAGACTATCTTGTTGATTACAAACTGTTTAATTGTGATAATTAAAGCTGGTGATTAGTGACGTAATTGGTGTCATGTATTTTGTTTTCCACTGTACCTACGACGATCAGTTACACCGTCGTAACAATATATTTTTGGTGTTTGGAATTAGCACGAACATTTTTAAAGCAAGAGTTATGAATATATAAAAATGTCACAGCCTAGAAAATGCCACGCTTCAAAAAGAGTAGAACAAGTGAAATCGTTTATACACTCAGAAATCGTTGCTTTCTTGTAGACGAATAAAGTGCAGCATTGCGTTCGGGTTGCTAATTACTAAGTAATACATTGGACTGACAGTGAAATTCTGTATCTGGAGTGTTCCCATTTATACCTTAGAAAATGGATAGTACAGAAGGGGAAAAGAATACAGAGATAACTTTAATTGATTTCTTAAGCTTTAACACCCACTTCCGACAATCACACTTATCTAATTATAAGAACTACGTCCTGGGCTTTTAGGACGTCGTCTTCCGTTGTTTTGCACAAACGTTTTAACCTCGAAATTGCATGCCATCTTCAGTGTCTGAACGATTTAACTTTTACTGACACGGTCTCCGTCAGCCTTTGCCACAGTACTGTGGTGTTACTGACGGACACCGTGTCACTAAAAGATAAGTCCTTCAGACACTGAAGATGACTAGGTTGAAACGTCTGTGCAAAACAATAGAAGACCACGGCCTGAAAGCCCGGGAAGTAGTTCTTATAATTAGATAACTGTGATTGTCTTTATGGGGGATGTCTTTATGTATTTACACTATGGGGGACAAATAAAAATATAATATGACTACATACTAAAAAGTGGAACAGATGGAAGAAGTTTGCTGAAGTGCTAAACCGTATCAGAAAAACAAACTGTCATTAACCATTGTGCCTTTTTGAGAATCGGAACTTAATCGTGGACAGAAAATCAAAAAGGAAAACGAGTAAAGGGATAAATTAAGCTAACGAATCTAAACGTAGAAAATTGCTACCAGGAACTGAGGACAGCTGAACAACATAGAATAACAAGGAGAGGTAAAACTACTTATACTGATAAAAATGTGGGGATGGCAACGAAGACAACGGTGATAGTGATGGTGATGGCATTAGTTTCGAAGGGTGAATTGTCGTCCTCCTTCAATGTGACTCGAATTGTCGATTCAATTCTCCATTCAGTCGCCTAAACACGATTTCTTGATAAGTCAAACACATTCGCTGAATCAAAATGTAAGTAGCGTGAAGTAGATAACACTGAGAGCTTTACTGTAGTCCTGTCCTTTGTAACAACCAAGAATTAAAAATTTTTAGTATGATCGAAAAGACGTTACATACAGCTAGACACCCCTACACGGGCCACGAGCAATAAATAAAGAACAGTGTAACGATGTGTCAAGTGAACGTTTGCTTCGGACAATACGAATACGCTTCACATAACTTTACAATGGGGAATAAGGTTGGCCGTGACAGACTCGACTCAACCGAGATTTACAGCCTGCAACATGCAAGATAAAAAGAAACTATGTCAAGTACCAATTTAGAGAGAAACTGTGACGGACACACTGCCGGGTTAATTTGAAGTGTACCAGTAGTAAGAAAGGGGCGTAAGCACACAATGGTATTTACCCTGTATGAGAACTGACATCGATATCTAAAGAATAGAATCGAACTTGTGCACAGCGGGGGAACGTCTTACTGGCGACAACTGATATTTACGACAGGGAGAAGGAGTGCCGTTTTGGAAACGACGACACGCTGCGTCAGGATAGCTATCGGAAAAAGGGTCAAGGATAGTGAAACAATACGAAATACGACACATTGTTCGCGTGAGAACTGCAGCAGGGTCCGGAGTACGCTTTGACAAAGACCTGATCGACAACCGAGAAATTGCTCCTGTTCCAGGAAAAGAGTACGGAGGCTTTCGATGCGAACTTGTGGGGAGACAGGATACCCAATCACAACCCAGCGTCTACCCAGAGAACAGGTGGAGAGGACCGTCGTCATAATGGCAACGGGAACGTCGAATGAGAAGTGAAGAACGATAGTCTGGCATAAGGGTAGGAGATCTTCTGTCCTATCATGTTCGACCTGAGGCATGTCTTCCAGAAGATTGCATTGTGGTAAACGATGCTTGATAAAAACTGTTTACAGGGCACGCGGGAAGTCAGTCAGTCGGGCAGTCTTCATACATTTTTCGTCAGTCTTAATACATTTTCGACGGTCATCATATATTTCAATCGTATACTTTAACTGTCTTCACGGATCCAAATCTTCTAAGTCTTGATACAGTTCGATTAACATACGGACAGCAGTGGGACTTTGAAACTCTGCTACGCGGTATATAATTAAGTGACTTAGACATTTCGATATTGGCGTGTATCCGGTAATAGTGTACCAACAGCGACTAAATCATGCGACATACGCCAGTGCTTAATAACTCTAGAGTTCTTTATTATACTCAAGTTCAGAACTGAACTAACCAATCGCAGTTTCATCAATAACCGACGCGCAGAATGATGTATTACCGGACAACGAAAAAATGATGTATTAATGTATTACCGGACAACGAAATCGTAACGTTGTACAGTGCGGCGAAGCGATACAATATAATTTGGAACAATTACACCACGGTATCAAAGACACTATACATTAATGTACACACAAGAAGTTCAACAATAGACAGACAGATATAGACACCATAGTTAATGATGAACTTACCCACACGACACATGATTTCATAAACTCGAACAGTAACAGCCGAATCAACAGAAAACACACACAGCGCGAGTGATCTGTTCCGCGTGTGTTGAGTGTTAGTGACATCACAGCTACGCAGCTTCCCACATATGGACCACCAACGAGAAGGAGTTACTCCGATGGAAATATCGGATAAATCGCTTTACAAGTAATCTTTATGCTATTCTTATCATAAGAACTCTACTGACCTGTCTCTTTTCGAGAAACACCCCTTGAGTATTTAAATTAAATATGATAAATATAATTAACGCTATTCATCTGAGGCAGCAATGAACGCATTAGTATAAGATTTATTGTTTGACTATTTGTGTTTTTCTATATATCGATTGTATTATATATGTATGTGTATGTTTTCCAGAAAACAACGTATTGGATTCGCATTGTAATTTGATATATATACATGTGTTCTTTTTATGAATGTATTTACAGGGAATCATCCATATTTTATATATATTGAAGTTTCTTTATTTAATGATATGATGTTAATAAATAAGTGGTTATTTTATCCAGAATATTTGCGTTCATTATTGTCAAAGTTGCCTCATAACAAGAAAGTAATGGCACTTGAATAATTTATAGTAGTTTTATTAATTTATACAATAATTAGAGTCTCCATGCAGTAATTATGCTAACATAAAAGAACTAACGTGTCACTTAGCTTCAATCAGTTGATATGAGTAACCTAATTGAATGATTACATGATCTCACTTTGCAAATTAGTACAATTACATAATTAATTATTGTTGGCATAATTAATCCCCAAGCATTAGTCTTTGTATTTGGCGCCCATCGCACGGCAAAGAGCAGGCAGTAGATAGGATAAGCGTATATATATTTCATGTTAGTTGTAAGAACAAATATTATTAGTGTGAAGCTAGTTGGACTGAATGTTAACGCGGAGTAAGGCTGCAAAAATGACGACCAGTAGTACCGATTCCATGAATTTCGATATTAATAACCAACAGGGAGTACCTGATGTCGAACGAGAGGAATCACCAACCTATTCACAAATGACCGAGGAGACGTCAGACGTCAGAGCGCGGGGACAGGAGTCCCAACAACAACCACAGGAAGAAGTGACAATGCGTTCACTTATGGACCTCATGCGGGCACAGAGTGAGAGCCTTAAGATGATTAATGAAAAATTCGAAAAGCAAAAGGAAGAGATTAATGAAAATTTTAATGAAAAATTCGAGAAACTAGAAGAAAAGTTTGAAAAGCAAAAGGAAGAAATTAATGAAAATTTTATAGAGATTAGAAGAGAAGTGAATGAAAAGTTCGAGAAGCAGAATGAAAATTTTACACAAATACGCGCAGAGATGCGTGGCTACATAAATAATTGTGACAAGAAGATAGACGAGGTTCAGAAGCAGCAGAACGAGATCATAAAAGAGTTAAAGGACGACACCGACAAGAAATTCGAAGAGGTACGAGAAACTAGAGAATTAGACCGACAGGAACTAAAGAGTGTTGCCCAAAATACTCAAACAAGCATCAAAAAGATCCACAACAGAGTAGAAACACACGCAAAAGAAAATCATAAGAAGCAGGAGGAATTGAGAGTCGAACTATTCCAAACAGTAAGACAATTACAACAGGAACAGGGAGACGTAAACAGCACGATACAGCAGAAGATCAATGAGGTAGATGGGAGACAGAAGTCGGCGGAACTAAAACTGGATGAGAGCACCAGAGAGAAAACCACTCGTATCAACGAATTGAAGTCACAAATAGAACGACTACAGCGTCAGCTAATTGAAGGTGAGTCGGGGATAATCAGTAGGATTAACGGACACACACAAACAGAATTAAAGTACAACGGCACTGACAGGTTCCCAATGGAGTTCCTGAAGGAATTGTCAGAGATCCAAGAACAGTACTACAACAACAATGACATTAAATGGATCGGGAGACACTTGGAGATGGACGCTGGAATATGGTGGCGTGTCATACGGAATCAAATCTCCACGTACGAAGAGTTTAAAGAAGCCTTCACCTTGAAGTACTGGGGTCAAGAACGCCAGGACAATATACGCGACAATCTTGAGTACAGCAGATATGAGTGGAATGGACCAATCACAGCCGTCCAGTATGTAGAAAGAATATTACTGGAAAGCCGGCAACTGTCGCCAGCATTGACCGATACCCAGCTGATCCGAAAATTAGCCCGTCACTTTGGAAAGGATTTGCAGCTCGCCGTGGTCACACGTGGTATCACAAGTATACCGAATTTTGAAGCATTGATTACGGAATTTACGAGTATACAGTCAAGCGGAGAGAACAATCGCAGGCAACATTATAGACCCTACAACGAGGGAAAAAACAACCCGAGAGAGAGAGAGGGGCAGTATAACAAAAGTGAAAGCGACCGGCCGCCGAGGGGTCGTTTTGACAACAAGCTATACGTCAATACGGTGCAGTTTACGCCAGCAGAAGCGGGCCCTAGTAGAACGGTCAATGACACCACCCCAAGGGCAAGCGGTAACAGCGACAAAAAAAAAAAAAAAATGTCAAACTAGAGAATAAGATAGAATTTTTAAGCGACTTACTTCCGAGTGAGAATGTAAATATATTACTACCGAATTTACGAAAGGACCTACTACAAGAGGACGACGAGATTATTAATAAACAAGTATTGAAATGTCCCGAAATTACTATCTAATTTAATAATGATATAATTATAGAAGCTTTGCTTGATACCGGATGCCTCGTCAACGGATTATCGGAGACGTGGTTTAATAATCATAAGAAGAGTATAGGACCATATAAGACACTACCCGTAACGAATACATTTATAATAAGTGCTGTAGGAAATAAATCCAAATTAGTTAAGAGACAAATATTGTGTGACATTGAGATTGATAGTATCCGATATGAATGTGTGTTTTTGATAATACCAGAATTAGTGAAACCGTGCATACTAGGAATTAGTTTTCTACAAGAAGTTGGGTGTCGCATCGACATCGGAAACAAAGTAATTAGTTTAAAAAGCGACACTGATGAAGAGGAGCACATTATACCAATCATGAACATTGACGTGATAACCAGTGAAGAAGAAGAGGAAGTACTGCGATGCATCGATGAAAAGATTGGGAGCATAGACTGCGTGGATGAAGGAATACTGCAACGCCTGAAGGAGATTTTGGTAAGGAACCGGAATGTTTTTAGGGAGTGCCCGGGAAGAATTGAGGGTTACACGCATGAGTTTCACGTTACGGACAAGACACCTTACTTTCAACGAGGGTGGCCTGTGCCGCTTGCTTACAGAGACAAGGTGAACGAGGAGATTAACCGGATGTTACGATATGGAGTAATCGAACGTTGCGCCAGCCCGTACGTCAATCCAATCGTGACAGTAATCAAGAAGGATGGGAGGGTTCGCCTGTGCCTTGATGCAAGGAAAGTGAACAACGTGACCGCACCCGATTACGAAGGAGTGTCCCCGGTAAATGAGATATTGGCTAGATGTGGTGATATGCAGTACCTGTCGACAGTCGATTTATCCAGTAGCTTCTGGCAAGTTCCATTAAAACAAGAATGTAGGGATTTCACTGCGTTTATGCATGAAGGGAGGTGCTACCGATTCACAGTGACACCATTTGGACTTAGCACCAGCTCTGCGGCGTTGACACGTGGATTGGATGTGGCTCTCGAGGAGGAAGTCAAGAAGAACACGATCATCTACGTGGACGACTGCTTGTGTTACTCCAATAATATACAAACACGCTTAAATCATTTAGAAACATTGCTAAACAACCTCAATAAGGCAAATATCACTGTCAACCTCACCAAGTCACAATTCTTCAGACGAGAAATCTCATTCCTTGGTTATCGCCTTACAACAAAAGGGATACAAGCAACCGATGACAAGGTAAAGGCGATTATGGAATTCCCAGCACCGAAGAATACAAAACAACTCAAAGGTTTCCTTGGCCTCACCAATTTTTACAATAGATTCACGAGTAAATACGTGGAAATAACGCAACCTTTACACGAACTGCTGAAAGGTGGACGAAAGTTTTCATGGACAAGAGAAGTAGACGAGTGTTTCCAGAGAGTCAAGAATTTATTTATAAACACAGTAACTCTACGGTTCCCACGGCCGAACCAAAGATACTATATTCAGTGTGACGCTAGTAATTTTGCGTATGGTGGCCAGCTTTACCAGATCGATGAAGAAGGAGAAATTGGCGTGATCGCTTTTACAAGCAAACATTTAAGGGCGCAGAACGCAATTATTTCACGACGGAGAAAGAGCTCCTAAGTATCGTTAGATGTCTGGATAAGTTTCGAATGTACATACTTGGCCAGCCCCTAACGATAATCACGGACAATAAAGCATTAACATTCATGCACAAGTGCCACTTAAACAACTCGAGAATTACAAGATGGATTCTCGCCATACAGGAATACAATTTCGACATTATCCACTGTAAAGGAAAGGATAATGTAGTTGCGGACATACTGAGTAGATACCCGGCTGACGCGGAACAACAGGAGACAAACGAGGAAACGCACGAGTATTTGATTAATCACCTAGTTATTAAAATGAGTCAACAAATAGGTAAAATAATTAGAGATATCGGCAAATACCAGAATGAAGATGCCAAACTCGGAACACTTAGAGATAAGATTAAGAATAACGATGTAGATAATAAATTAAGCAAATTTTATAAAATTGTTAACAATAAGTTGTACCGACGACAACGTGGCGAATGGAAACTATACATTCCTGACAGCGTGTCGAAGGACCTAATTGCAGAGATACACCAAATGTACGGACACCTAGGCCCGAAAAGGTGTATAAAAATGTTACAGGAGCACTTCACGATTGACAGCTTGTTCAAGAAAGTGAAAGCATATATCCAAACTTGTGACTCATGTCAAAGATACAAGGATACGAACAACAGGATGCTGTTTGGCGGAACAAAGGCTATGATACCGTCAGCTAGAGGTGACATCGTGAGCGTCGATTACTATGGACCCTTACCAACTGGTACAGGAGGCGTCAAATACTTACTTGTCATGGTGGACAACTTCACAAAGTTTGTCAAGTTATTCACATTAAGAAGAGCGACAACCACCACGACATTACGACGAATCAACGACTACTGTGCGAAGTTTGGACGACCGAAAGTCATTTTAACCGATAACGGCACGCAATTTACCGCGGAAAAATGGATTAAAGGTCTCGAGGAGCTGGGTATACAACCGAGATATACGGCGATAAGGAATCCCCGCGCGAACTTAGCAGAAAGGATTAACCGCCAACTTGGAAATCTATTCAGGATCTTGGTACACGACCAGCATAGTAAGTGGTCAAGATACGTCGGATTGATTGAGACATGCATCAATGAAACCTACCACGAAACAATAGAAATAACCCCCCACGAGGCGCAATTAGGAAAGAAGCCGACCCGCGCATGGGAGAAGTGGCTGGACAAAGATGTCATCAACAGTAAATACAGTTCAAACACCAACGTATTTGTAAAAATAAAGGAAAAAAGAGAGAAGTATGCTAAACGCATCAATGATGGTAAGAATATTACTAAATTTGCTATCGGCGATAAGGTGCTGTTAAGGAGCTACCACCAATCTGACGCCGCAATGAAAAGGATCGACAAATTTTTCGAGTTATACACCGGACCATACAAGGTTAATCGCGTCCTTGGTGACGCAACATACGAGCTCACTGAGTGCGATAGCAGTGGCAAAGTAAGAGGAAATTTTAACGTACGTTTGCTGAAGAAGTACTATGAAACGAAAGTACAAGTCTCACAGGAAAGCGAAAGTTGCATCAACAATTAGTTGGATTATGGAAGTCGGGCCAACACACAGGGTGAATGTCCCGCGAAAACCGGTCCAACTAGCTAAACGATATGATGTATAACTTATTAGCGTGTAATTTAAAGATTTTGTACAGGGAGTTCTTAAGTCACGATGTGACAATCTAATGACATTAATTACATGTGTATAACCAGTGTTAATGAAAATTTCAATAGAAAAGACACTTATGATGCGAAAAGTTCGATCGAATGTGCAGCAATAAATTGCTAAAGATGTTATAACGAGCCTTTTATAGACACACGATGATGTTAGATTAATTAATCAAATCTGAGTGATATAAAGCGAAGTTATCTATAATCATAATGATTTCAAATGAATTGTTAATTGTTCCTAAATAATGTATATAAATTTATAATCAATATAATCAGTATAAATGTTAGTAATACGTATTGTGAATGATACTCAATAACAAATAGTGAATGTATCAATATGTATTTACAGGTTCGTAAACTGTGTTTTAAATGTTCAAGATAAACTAAGGACATTAACTATAGTAACGATATTTAAACGATACATGAATAATTGCATTTCATGTCGAGAACCATTATTTCATGTATTAAGTTATAAGCGGATGGCACAACCATCCACAGCTATTATTATTATTGTAAAATAATCCCATGTCTAATTAGATATGCAAAATGTGTGAAAATGCGTTCATTCGTCCTCAGATGCACGGCAATAAATTCCCAGAGTTAGTTTACAACAAAATATAGGGAATATATACCCGTATACCCCAAGCAGAGGAAAGTGGGTCAATGACCGTGACCTTATCAGGGGGGACTCCCACAACAAACACAGAGCGCAGAAATCGGATTAGAATGTCTTCTGCTGAGCCAACATACAACCCGGTTTGGGGACTATGTAACAACCAAGAATTAAAAATTTTTAGTATGATCGAAAAGACGTTACATACAGCTAGACACCCCTACACGGGCCACGAGCAATAAATAAAGAACAGTGTAACGATGTGTCAAGTGAACGTTTGCTTCGGACAATACGAATACGCTTCACATAACTTTACAATGGGGAATAAGGTTGGCCGTGACAGACTCGACTCAACCGAGATTTACAGCCTGCAACATGCAAGATAAAAAGAAACTATGTCAAGTACCAATTTAGAGAGAAACTGTGACGGACACACTGCCGGGTTAATTTGAAGTGTACCAGTAGTAAGAAAGGGGCGTAAGCACACAATGGTATTTACCCTGTATGAGAACTGACATCGATATCTAAAGAATAGAATCGAACTTGTGCACAGCGGGGGAACGTCTTACTGGCGACAACTGATATTTACGACAGGGAGAAGGAGTGCCGTTTTGGAAACGACGACACGCTGCGTCAGGATAGCTATCGGAAAAAGGGTCAAGGATAGTGAAACAATACGAAATACGACACATTGTTCGCGTGAGAACTGCAGCAGGGTCCGGAGTACGCTTTGACAAAGACCTGATCGACAACCGAGAAATTGCTCCTGTTCCAGGAAAAGAGTACGGAGGCTTTCGATGCGAACTTGTGGGGAGACAGGATACCCAATCACAACCCAGCGTCTACCCAGAGAACAGGTGGAGAGGACCGTCGTCATAATGGCAACGGGAACGTCGAATGAGAAGTGAAGAACGATAGTCTGGCATAAGGGTAGGAGATCTTCTGTCCTATCATGTTCGACCTGAGGCATGTCTTCCAGAAGATTGCATTGTGGTAAACGATGCTTGATAAAAACTGTTTACAGGGCACGCGGGAAGTCAGTCAGTCGGGCAGTCTTCATACATTTTTCGTCAGTCTTAATACATTTTCGACGGTCATCATATATTTCAATCGTATACTTTAACTGTCTTCACGGAACCAAATCTTCTAAGTCTTGATACAGTTCGATTAACATACGGACAGCAGTGGGACTTTGAAACTCTGCTACGCGGTATATAATTAAGTGACTTAGACATTTCGATATTGGCGTGTATCCGGTAATAGTGTACCAACAGCGACTAAATCATGCGACATACGCCAGTGCTTAATAACTCTAGAGTTCTTTATTATACTCAAGTTCAGAACTGAACTAACCAATCGCAGTTTCATCAATAACCGACGCGCAGAACTATTGTTAATGTATTACCGGACAACGAAATCGTAACGTTGTACAGTGCGGCGAAGCGATACAATATAATTTGGAACAATTACACCACGGTATCAAAGACACTATACATTAATGTACACACAAGAAGTTCAACAATAGACAGACAGATATAGACACCATAGTTAATGATGAACTTACCCACACGACACATGATTTCATAAACTCGAACAGTAACAGCCGAATCAACAGAAAACACACACAGCGCGAGTGAATCTGTTCCGCGTGTGTTGAGTGTTAGTGACATCACAGCTACGCAGCTTCCCACATATGGACCACCAACGAGAAGGAGTTACTCCGATGGAAATATCGGATAAATCGCTTTACAAGTAATCTTTATGCTATTCTTATCATAAGAACTCTACTGACCTGTCTCTTTTCGAGAAACACCCCTTGAGTATTTAAATTAAATATGATAAATATAATTAACGCTATTCATCTGAGGCAGCAATGAACGCATTAGTATAAGATTTATTGTTTGACTATTTGTGTTTTTCTATATATCGATTGTATTATATATGTATGTGTATGTTTTCCAGCAAACAACGTATTGGATTCGCATTGTAATTTGATATATATACATGTGTTCTTTTTATGAATGTATTTACAGGGAATCATCCATATTTTATATATATTGAAGTCTCTTTATTTAATGATATGATGTTAATAAATAAGTGGTTATTTTATCCAGAATATTTGCGTTCATTATTGTCAAAGTTACCTCAGAACAAGAAAGTAATGGCACTTGAATAATTTATAGTAGTTTTATTAATTTATACAATAATTAGAGTCTCCATGCAGTAATTATGCTAACATAAAAGAACTAACGTGTCACTTAGCTTCAATCAGTTGATATGAGTAACCTAATTAAATGATTACACGATCTCACTTTGCAAATTAGTACAATTACATAATTAATTATTGTTGGCATAATTAATTCCCAAGCATTAGTCTTTGTACCTTTATAAGAGGTTCGAAATGACTAGACGTTATCCCATTGGCTAATCATTACTAAGAAACCAAACTAATAAGCAGTATGAAAGAAAGAGACAAAATGTACACAGTAGTAGTAGTAGTTTAATTCTTTATATTTTGGTACATTTTAAATAAATTTACCCGAAAAACTGAGTCGCAAAAATAAGAAACGTGATAAAACCATCGCACACTTGATTTACTTCTTACTAAAATGTAAACTGTCCTTACACAGGATGTTCTTGCTTCTTAACAATCCTTTTTCTGTACACGTAGCCTAGATCACGTACATGATGTACATGCTACTTAAATTTTATAACATCCTTAAAATAACAAAATAAAAGTTTACATCAAATTTTAATTTTTTTCAGTTGTAAAGCATAAAAAGTAACCTGCAAGAATCGTTTTCCCTATTCGAGGTAGACTAATACATCAAGCAAGTGAATAGTACAGTAAGATTCAAATTTAATTTTAATCTAACTCTCAATGTTTTATCTTTATTGGTTTCCAAATTATTGAGTGAATCATACAAATATTCTTCACAGTAATGGTTTGAAGCACATATGGTTTCACGTATTTATCGTATGTGTTGATCATGACGTGTTTCAATTAACGCATTGTACTGTTACAGAAATGGTTAGAAATACATTTGTTGTAATTTAAGCCTTAAAACAGTAAATCTCGTCTGCAACATTTATAAAATCGCAAATTGAAATAGATTTTTAATAAACACAAATAATTATTGCTTGAAGGAAAGTATATATAGTGTATACTTTCGCTAATGAAATAAACTAAATAACAGGAAAAAGTAGTAACAACAATAAAATAATAAGAAATATAGAAAATAATATGAAACAACAACAACATAACAATAGCAAAGACACACAAAAACAACGCATTAATTGCTATAAAAACAAACGAATATATGAATAAAACAGAAGACTTTATAACAAAAATCAAACGCACAAAGTTAGAATACAACCCAACATAAAAATACCAAAACCAAATAAATAAACTAATCGGAGAAAACAAAACAATACTTAACAAAAGAACAACCGAATTCATCAAGAACAACCCAAAAGCCCCACCATTGAAAGGAATTATAAAGAAACATAGAACAGGATATCCCCTAAGGCAAATTATCAATTTCAAATCAGCACCAGCTTACAAAATAACAAAACACATGGATAAAACATTAAAACATGAAATCACACTAGAAACTAATGTAATACCAACTGATATAGTTACATAAATCTATCTTACGTTTTTTGTTTCAGTATAAAAATTTATTTTGATTTTTTTTTAAATGCTTCAAATTTTATGCAGCTTAAAGAATAATGTGTTTATTTTGGGGCAGATAGGTCTAATATACAAAAATGTAAATAAATGTTTTTACAAAACTTGTAATGTAATCTTGATCTACAAATCTCTGTACGGGAGGTATGTAATCAAATCTTTTCGGAATAAAGGAAACATAAACTTATTTTGTACAATGTAAATAATCAAATGACACCAATATAAGATTTATTTTGTTGAAAGACGGTATGAAGAAGGGCTGTTGAGTGAAATATCTTACCAAATTTAAAACGTTATCAGCTAACCTTAACAAAAATATTACCCCGACTTTACAATACTTTTGTACACTCCCGAACGCGTTATTTAGGGGTCCTAAACGATTATTTAAAGTTTGTGTAATATAATGCAGAATCTCGGTTCGATTACAGGCAGTGCTATAATATCAGTGTGTACTTGTTATCCTCCAGACTGACTCAGTTTATAAAAGTAAAATTCCTGGGATAACATCGTTAGGATATAATGTACCCTCCTCATATACCTAAATGGCACAGGTAAGAAATGTATATGTTGAAAAATAAGAAAAAGAAATATATTTACTGATTATTGTTGTTATGAACTGTCCAAAGCTGTAATTTGGCCTATCTAGACATACGGTATAGAATTATGGGGTTGTGACGGTAAATATTGCATTTCCATAGCTCAACGTTCACAACCATGGCCGACTCTAGTAGAAGGCCGGAATACTAGACGTGGCAACACTGGAACTAGCTGATATTTGAGGCCGACTAGACGATCTCTTAATTTGTGTATTTCAATAGTCAAATTGCGTCATTTTTAATTGCCGGTTAACAGCAGTTTTATAATTCTTTATTTTTAAAAATTAAAAGATTTTTAGGTAAAATACTGTTATATTATTTAAGAAATATACTAATTAACTTATTCATATGATACGAATTCAATAATTCGAACGAAACTAATTCATTAGGCCTAACACTAATTCACTAATTTCTTCAACTGAAACGTATAGTACCAAGTGCGCACATACCTATAATTTAGATTTAGCTATAAATAGGCCTACTCATGATTTTAGTAATGCTAAGAAATTAAATCAAAATATAACATGTTTACTTTAGCTATTTTATTACACTATGCTTATAGGCCTCAGACGCAACGTTGCCACGTTTAATATTCCGGCCTTCTACTAGCCATGATATGTCACAAACGAGATGCTATGTATTGATCTCCGAATACCAACCGTGCAAGAGATTATCCACGAATGAAGCAGGAAACATCGTGTAAGGTTACAAATTCACGCCAATCCTCTCATGCAACCACTTGTTTAAGAGCATCACACTAGAAAATTAAAAATAAATTGGGAAATAGACTTGACATAAGGTCAAAGATATCTTCGTACTGGAGAAATCTCATCACGCTAGATTAGGTGTTTAATAACTAGTTCCTAAACCACCCAAATAGCTTATAGAAATTATTATAATTTCTGATTACTATTGTAAATAAATTAATAAAAAAGTGTAACAGATGGTGTTTGCTTTGTGTTTACTCAGATGAAGCAAATAAAGAAGAAACGTCTTTAATAGACTTTGAATGCATGGCTTAAATGCAGTAAGGAAAACAGGCGGAAGGTATCTCTCTTTATTTCCTCATTTTGAAAAAGCACAACATCATAAATACATAAACTATTTGAGAACACAAAACCGAACGACATGTCTCCAATTGGATGAAGTACTCGACATAATGCGTTGCCAAAATGTGCACAAAACTAGAATTGTCCGAGAGTCGAACCACTGTACAGGTATGCAGTATTTCTATTTACTATACTATACCTACACTTGGCCTAAATGTAAATCAGTAGATCTGGTATATGGACTGGACTAAGTACACTGAACTGTACTGAAATCGGATATTATTCTTCCATAAATTTACAACACATGACCACTGTTGCTGCAAAAATACATAACACAATAACCTATCATTAATCATTCTTGTATACATTAATATAGTTTAAAATGGTGTCTATGAATCGTCGTACTATGTTTTCCATTTTTTTTATAATCATGGTCACTGTATAATGTCCGAAGCCTAGTAAAATAAACTTGATAAAAGGGATTAATTATTAATGTCCAAACGAGAGGAATGTGCGAATGTTAAAGTAGAGGTCGTCTGTATAAATATAGCTGGGGGGGGGGGGAGGTTTCGTTCCGACCCTACGTTACTTTCCATTCCAATCCGAGCCAGTGTCCTCGGATCCTCTTTTTTATGCTCGTAATAAAAAAACGTCGATTCCTTCTATCTACTGTCTAAATTACCCAAAACAGAATCAGGTTGTTCCAACTATTCTCTGCCCTCCTAATTTATCACCTTTTGCGTTCAGATTGCCTCGTCGCGATCTTAATCCATCTATTGCTTTAGCGCACTAAGGTGTTTTCCAGTGAACAGCTTTCTCTCCAAATCTCAAAATTTTCAGTAATTCCTCACACAGACATTCTCTTAATTTCTTTCATTCTACAGACGGGTGTAGTCAGAAAAATAGTTTATTTTCTAATTTACTGTATTTTACCACTTATTTATAAATGTTTATTTATTCATCATTACCATCTTCTTCTTAACTGTTTTAGGCTTTAGCGGCCTGTTCCGTTCCTACTCTTGCCCCGGTGACACATTATCCCGTCTTTTTCACAACACTGTGCCTCCACACGTGTACTTCATTCCCACTTCAAATCATAATCCTCTTCCCGAAAACCAGACATTAAATTTTGTAGGTGTAAATTTTTATTTTCTTTAAGCTTTGGTTTACTAGGTTTTTTTAAGATTTTATTTTAGAATATTTACTTTTAGTTTTAATAGTAACTAGCATTTGTATTGTATGTTTCAAACAAGAAACCGTGTCATTTTTGTCTGCACCACTGTGTAATTAAGTTCTTAAATTATGCAATTTTATTTTCCTGCTTTGTACCATTTTCATTTTTATTTTCTTTACTTTTATTGTTACTTTCCTACAAAATAACATATTGAACGGGCAAAGCGAGTTCTCAGTTTTAACTCGACCGTTTCACATTTGTTTACCTGTCTATTTGGTGTGTGTTTTACCATAACGTTTGAACAAACGTTTTCGTAAAACTTGACACACGTGCCCATACTTTTACCCCACAGAAATCTATTGTTTTCTAGATCGATCTCCCAAAAAATTTGGCGGCGCAAGGCAATAATGTGAGGGGGAGTCCGAAAAAATCGCAAACCGTTGAGGTATCAAATTATCAGATTTTAACCACAAACTGAATATAGTGTTCATTTTTTAAATTTCAAAATTTTTTAACGTTAGGGCTAAAAAAGTGGGTGAAAAGTCTGATAAATTCATACAAAAACACGTAATATCAAATTAAAGAGAATTTTAACTAACATCTAAATGTAAAGTTTAGGCAATTTCAAAATTTTGAGCTCCCAAGGCCCAAAAAAAGAGATCACTAATTTGAAAAAGATTGTGAAAATCCAGCAGGGTGTCAGACCAAAAGGAAATGTAACCCACAGCCTAACGTTTCGAATATTTAGTGTTTATTATATGATTGTGTGGTCTACAATTGTTATATTATTAAAAAATAGTAGAGTAATCCGGATTTTTGTAACTTTTCCCAAATTTAAAAATCTCCTAAAATCAAAATGTATGTAATAATAACCCATATTTCCATAATAATGACCCATATAATTTCAGCAACGTCATCCACCCCTCAATCTGCGGTCTTCCAACACCCTATGAAATTTTTCAAAATAGTGAACGAGTTCTGCAGCTCAAGGAGCTTACTAGTTATATGTTTAAAATTTTAAATGTATTGTAATATAAGTGTGTTACTTTTATATACGTGTGTTCTTTAATTAAATCGCACGAATTAAGTATTTACAATTGTATATTTTTTAAATGCATAATAAACACAATCTGTGTATAAATATAATTGACTTTATCTATAGACCCATATATTTATAAATTTGTAGGGTGCATTTATATAAACAATCTATAAAGTTGTTGTAACTATTTGTTAAGTTGCAAAAGGGAATACGAGGGTCAGTTGAAAAGCTCGCGGAGTGACAACTGTAGTTTAGCGGTAAAACTAAATTTTTCGTGTGCTGCAAGATTTGTATTTTATGTAAGCTAATGTTAATTTCCAAATCTATCTATCAATTTAGTCATTGTTTAGAAGCTGTTTAAAATTGACGTGGTATGCGTGTTTTGAAAAACGGACAAAATCAAACATCGTGGTGTGATTATTTGTTAAACATTCTTTAGCGCCTCGGAAATTCAAAACGAAATTGTAAATGTGTCAGGAAATGCTACGACTTCAAACCAACGGTTTGTAAATAGGCACTTTAGTTTAAACGTGGCCGTACGAGCATTGAAAACGTGGTCGCAACAATTGAAAAAAATGCAACAACTTCAGATGCGGCAGTCATCTTGCACAACGCTTTTTCACACCAAGTTCTTGAGTTAAAGTATGATACACACGCTCATATGAAATGCCTATGATTTCAGCACTGTCATCCACTCCTCAGTCTGCGGTCTTCCAACATCCTATGAAATTTTCTCAATAATGCCATTTTTTGTTGCACTTTTTGGACGTCCACTGCTGGGATAGTCTTCAGTGCTTGTACGACCACGTTTAAACTCGAGTGTGCCCCACTTACCGTTGTTTCTGAAGGCGCAGCATCTCCTAACACTTTTACAATTTCGTTTTGATTTTCCATGGACGCTAAAACGTTTTTAACAGATAATTTATCACAACACGATGTTTGATTTTATGCATTTTAAAAACACCCGTGACAGGAAAATTTCAAACAGCTGGTAAGAAGTGAATAAATTGACAGATATATCTGGAAATTAACAGGTATGCACGCGAAATATACGTCTTGCATCACACGAAAGATTTTAGTTCTACCACTGAGCTATAGATGTCGCTCCGCAAACGTTTCAACTGACCCTCGTACATACAAAAAAAGAGGCAGAAAAAATTGAAATTTAACTAATACACGCTATGTTCTAGAAATATCTTTGAAAGTCCTTCATCTTTTTCTATGCGTTAAAGGTGTGATATTATTTCTTAAAATGCATCCAAGGTATTAAGGTACTTATTTATAACTTTGTCACTTCAGAACATGTTACAGAAAAATAAAAATTTATTCACTGGAAACCAAATTCCACAACTTAAAAGATTCTTGTTATATATTTTGTTTTAAACGAGAAAATTAATTAAATCAAATATCTTCTTCCAATTCCATTAGAGATTTATGGCTGGTCGTATTCTGAAATGACCAAGGTATTCTTCTGATCGTCCATTGGTTTGTATCCTAGTACTCTTTTAAACAGAAATTATACTGTTGCACACCACTATAAAACAAATTCCCGATTAGCGCTTTCAAGCTTTACAACTTATCATTTCCAAACTTTACAAAATATATTTCCGATTTGATGATGAGTTGTGAAGCTTGAAAGCGCTAATCAGGAATTTTTTCAATAGTGATGTGCAACAGTATAATTTCTGTTTGTGATTATAACCACTAACACAACTTTATTAATTAAATATGAACATTTTTTGTCACGTTTCTGCAACTACATGATACGAGAGTTACTTCTTGTCTTTTCTTATCTCCCAAATCAACATTTCACTAACTCCACAGGCTAGTACCTGTTGTCCCATCCATTTATGTTTCCTTTTGTTGAAACTTTTAACACTTTTCTTCTCATATCAACACTTCATGATTGATTACCCTATGCATAAAATTCACTGCACTTTCTCCAGCATCAAACTAATTTTTTCTACTCTCTCTTTCATTATACACAATTCAGAGCCATAAAGAACCTGGTTTATGTCAGTCGAATACGGTACACACGATGTAACGGTTTTATAAAAACGTTAACTGGAATTGCAGTTAGAACAGGTAAAATATTACAATTAAAATTGTTAAGCTTCATGTTTTTATCGTACACAAAATGTGTATTTTTCTCGTTTATTATTTTTTTTAATAGATTAGCTACTAACCTACATGGGAAATACATTAATACTGCGGATTATATTTGAATTGCACAGATAATGTTAATGGTATAGACAATGCATTGTCCGTGTACACAGTGAGTACTGCGTCTGCTCCTAACTCACATATGGATTGTAACAGCAATCAGATTGTTTGGTGTTGCATAAAACATTGTATATATAAAGTTCACTTACATGTAAGCTACGTACTACCAGCATACGTTACTTATGTTTCTGTAATTTAACTCCTAAGTTCTACTTGATGACCGTCAAATTTCTACACGATGGATTACGATCCAACATTAAATTTTTTCATCTCTAAAACTGTGTACGTAAAAGATAAATCTTTTCCTTCGGCGATTTCTAAAAGTAACACATACTTTACCATTTTTATTGCCAAGACCCAATTCTTCAGTGTTTCTGTTACTTCACTACGAGCTGCTTTATTAACATTAATTTGTGACGTCAATAAATAAAACTTAAATATTATAATACAATGTAACGAGTCTCTGATTACAAAACACATATCAGGCACTACAATTTAAATGCTTAATGTAAAAATTAAAATGTTATAATTATTATATAAAAATAATATATAAATCTTAGTATTGTTACATGGACAATAATGTAGATTTATAGGACTTACATTATAGAGGAAAAACAAACCTGATTTAAAAACATATTCACATTTTACATTAATTACTTCTTTCGAATTCAATTTTAACAGTAATTTAAAATATTTATAAATATATTTAAAATGAAGCATTATTCCACACTATATATCATTAAAGTGATTATGATTACAGAAAACAGCAGTTAAAAGCAACCGCGCGGTACAACGCCAACAATGCTGTAGCTACACAAGTACAGTCGGCAAAAGCTGCAAAAACTATTTGTGATGAAAGAAACAAACTCAGCGTACGTAGACGAATGCGCAATGTTCTGGTTTGAGCAACTTGGGCGATTGCCCCCCCCCCCCCCCAATGTAAGAGGCAAGATGCGATGATGTGAGGGGTAAAAATTTTGAAAAATTACAAAAAATCAAAGTGGCATCAAATTAAAGGAAATGTTTACCAAAATCTAAACATTCTGTTCAACTTTCGAAAATTTTAACTATTTGTCACCAAAAACTTATCAGAATTTTATAATACTTGCGAAATTTCATGCCGATACTGAAGGAATTTAACGTAAATCCGAATGAGTGTTTACTCTGAAAATTTTTATCTTAAGAATACCATGTCTCAAAAATGGAAGCCAAATTTTAAGAAAATTGTAAAAGTCTATGTAAAGTATCAAGTAATGAACAATTTTATTCAAAATACAAACTCAGTACCTTAAATTTATTTTAATTTGACATAATAAATATCTATCAATTCCCCTTGAAAATTTTGGACTGCAGAATTTGTAATTTTTGTAATTTGGACTATTAGAATATTTGTAATCTATATTTGCAATCAAATTTACATATTGTTGTCAGTGAAATACATATTGTTATATTTACATAGTACATATTACATATATATTTACATATGTATATTTGTGAAAAGTATTAGATGTAAGATTACAAATGTTTACTGAAACAAACTTAAAATCTAGGACAAAATTATTTGTCATTCAGGCATTACGGTTATAAATTAACTAAACAAAAATAACGCAATACTTCAGAATTGTATAGTTTAATGTGTTATTGTCTGCTTTAAAATTATTTTACTAAAAAAGTAGTAGAAAAATCAGAAGTTTCTTCATTTTTTTTAATCAAAAGTATTAAATCTGTTAAACATACAATTTTAAATATTGTTTAAAAGTATTTAAAATACTGCTAATAAACAAGTGGAGTTTTGTTGAATGTTATATTCCACTAATTCATCTTCACTAAATACTAACCTTAAACAAAGATTCAATTTTTTACCCAAGCTGCCAGAAGTTCAATGGCTCAACATCAGGTGTTAACTACAAGATCAACGTGTACGTTAACCGCATATATTTGTACATACGTCAAACTGGCTACTCAAACAATGACAGGCAATCATTCCACCTACCAATCAACGTACTGTAAACATAGTGAACTGACGTATTCAAACCAGGTCAGGTATGCAAACAGTTGGAGGTTTGAAAACTTCAGCTGATTCGACACAGTTGCAGTGATAACAAATTGCGGGAAATTTCCCATACCGCAGTAATATTCTTACACAGCATGGCAATGTCTTGGATATCTTCATAAATTGTGATTCTGTCTACTGAACTGTTCCGCTCCAGCATGAAATCTTTACCATATCGTATCTTCTTCTCCCTCATTTTCCCACTTTCTTTGAACATTTTCTTATTTTACTGACGTATGTAAACAGCCATTTTTCAAAACGCACCCAATTTCATTTGTCTCGCTTCCTTATCATTTTCAATTTTTTACATCAACCACATTTCAGAGCTTTCCAGAAATTTTATTTCTTTGTTCTTGATTGCTCATGTCTTTAGTGTATACATTACGATACATTACATTAGGATAAAATCATTAGCGATCTTTTGCCTATTTTAATGTTAATTCCTCTGTAAGACTGATGATTATTATATTGGATATACGCGACCATTAAACAGTTTATTAAGCAGAACATTTAAACTACTAACAGCTAATGGTCGACTTCAGGTTTACGGATAAGTATATATTAGAAAGTTCCATATCATAAAGGGCTTGCTCACATTTTGAAAGAAATACATTTACTCTTAAACAAATTTAAATATTAGATAGAGTTTAATTTTCGAAAAAATGAAGAAACTTCTGATTTTTCTACTACTTTTTTAGTAAAATAATTTTAAGCAGACAATAACACATTAAACTATACAATTCTGAAGTATTGCGTTATTTTTGTTTAGTTAATTTATAACCGTAATGCCTGAATGACAAATAAATCCATATCGTTTATATGTGTGTGTCAATGATTTATTCTTGTTTCGGGTTGAGTCCCAATTTTCTCCGAAGAGATTTTCTGCTTTACCCTAGAAGGATTTTGTAACGTTTCCGGAGATTCGTCTCTGCCAACCATTCACAGACCGTTGACTCTCCTTAAAGTTCTCGATTCAAAGATGAATCTGCCGAAACCTCACTAAAACCCTTTCAAGGAAAACAAAGAGAATTCAACGCGGGACTCAATCTCCGAAGCAGCAAAGCCCTCGTATACTCTCCAAAAATCAAAGTAGTATTTTTTAAACAAAAGGTATATTATTAGGCTGTAATATGGTTTATATACTGTGAACGCCAGATACGTCTAAGCAGCTGTACATGGAAGAGCAGTAGTTGAGTCGACAAGACGGTTTCTCGTAAACATAAAATGTATTCGAAGAAAAGGAAACAAACACATTGAGAGAAAAAATAGTGTTTCTTAGCAACGTTAAGTAAAACAATATTTTATGTAATTACTAGACAAACTAGACTCCCAGTCAACAAAGGAACTTCACTTCTGCCCAAATATATATTCTAACCAATGATGTTATCCCATCAAAGACATTCTCAAAGTCAAACTATGTCAGTACACCTACAAGCTAGAAAAGCCAATATATTATTATGTTAATTTAATAATAACATTTATCAAGAATTTGCTTTGTTATTCTTTATCAATTGATGAAGAGGACACAAAAAGTCATCGAAAGCGCTAACAAACTGTGTTCCTCCTAAGTTTTCGTTTAAGTAATAATTTACACGGAGATCAAAAATACTGAAAAAAGTGTAAAGGTAATGTGGGAATAAAAGACGTGGACTCGGAATGCACTGAAACGTTGTCTATAGTCTACGTAACATCTGCAGACAACTACTTATTCGGGTAGGATACAAGAACAGTAAAACTTAAAAAGAGAAACATTATAGGCAAAACAGGAAGACTTATCACTTGAAACGTCACATTGACTATCGCGTCAGAGTGATATGTGACCAGACAAAATAACATGGCTGCACAAGAAAAACTATTTATAAGGACTGCCTTCATAAATATTAAATGTACAAGGGAAAAAAATGTAATTGATTCAATGCTTATTCTGGATTTTGTTTAGTTATCTTTAACGGAAACACCAAAAATAAAACATGGATAGTTGCAGCAAAGACCTTACACAATTTTCAATTTTGTTTAACTTTTTAAAGTACTGGAAGTTTTAAAAAGATAATGGCAGAATTTGTGATGATGATGATGATGATGATGATGATGACGACGACGACGACGACGACGATGACGATGATTATCATCTTGTGCTCAGTAATTCGAGATAAATTTCCTTAGAGTTTTTCATTTCATCAACAAATTAATCAATCGGTGACGATAATAATTATAATAACACAACCTTTATAGGTCTGAGAATTGGACTTTAGCGAATCCCAAGCCAGCCGTATTCAAGCGGCCGAAATGAGATTTCTTAGGCACGTGGCAGGCTATACCCTTCGCGAAAGAAATGTTGGTGTATGCCGGGAACTGAATATTATGAGTGTACTCCATAGGATTCCCCAATATTGCTAAAAATAGAACATTTTAATAGAATAGATGACTGCCGCATCCTCGAACAACTAAAAGGACGGAGGGGTGTGTGATGTCCGAAGAAGCGTTGGAATGACCAGCTCTAATAAACCATTTTTTGTTTATTCCTTGCTGAAGATAATGCTATTAACACAACAACAACAATAATACAGTAATTTAATATTTTTATGACGGCGAGGTAGCTCTTTGGTAGAGTTAGTTTTGTATGACGTTCACTTTTCATCTCTACTGTGTTTGCCCGTCTCACGGTCGTGTCAGTCCTACCCTGTGTACTTGCTGTTGATGTAATACAAAAGAATGGCGTAGATAGGCGGGCCTTAGTCAGCTACGACGCAACATCTAGACGTAAATACACCAGCATCACCATTTCCCACCGTGCACCTAATCACTGCACATGGTTAAGTGCAGACTAATAAGACTAATTACCTCTGGCGGTGGTGAGGTGTAAGCTATACCGCCGACATGGGCCTAGTGTTTAGGGAAGATCATAAGGATGACGACGACGATGACGATATCTTCATGACAAAGGAAAAAAGAAAACAATTTGTATCGTCTGGAGGAATGGACGTGATTATGCATCGCATAGTAATATTATGCATAATTAACTAGAAACAAAACGTTTCAGAATATTGTCAAAGATCGTAGAAAACTCAAATGAATTCTCGTAGCACCAAGATTCTTTCACTCGCCCTTCGCTGCCACCTCTGTAAACATAGCCCGAGATCAAGGGCCAAACAAAAAGTGGTGTTTTTTAGAAGTATTGTTTGGCGAACTGTTAAACAGTGCTAAGTAATTTAGTGATTGTTTTTTATATAAATTTCATAATTGACTGATGAATTAAATAAAATTTGTGATTTCTGTCTCTCCTTGAGTAATTAGTTCCTCGTCACTAAAGATTTATTTAAATCTAATAATACAGTAGTAATATCAGATAGAACTAGTAGAATTGTTCTTTTTTTATTTTACGCTTCTAGTGCACTTATTAAATGAAACATATACTTTTAGAAAACGCATTATTCAAAACATATTTGTTTTTTTCACGTTTTCTATAAACATTGTTCATTTCCAGATACTAATCTCTAAACAGAATAGTTGATTATTACCTAACACAAAGTAAAATTAAAGTAACAATGCCGTCAGTGGCCATAAAAAATATATGCTTTAAGCATGGTATTGAGTCCACGAATTTCATTATCACCCAGTTCATAGCTTCTGACCAAACATCAATTTTATAAACAAACATTCTACTATAACACGACACATCAAACACGTTTATAAACGTTATTTATGGAAAAAAAATCTGTTGGAAAATGTATTCATAACATTATCTATTAAATATAATTCTGAATATTAACGGGAATATAAAGAGACTTTTTATGTTGATATGACAAAAGGTATGAAATAAACCACGGTTCCCTTGTAAAACATAACATCCAGTAGTTTATTTTTTTCAGTTGGTGCTTTTACTAGTACTTCCGTTCATCCACATATCGGGCGCTGCGAACATTCTGGCATTCAGCGTTATCCCTTCCTATAGCCATCACATGCCTATACTAGCGATTACTAAGGCACTGGCAGCAAACGGACACAATGTTACTATGCTCACCGCTAACCCCAGCAAGGTAAGTCAGCTGTTTGTGATATAGTTTTCCTCAAAGACTTGCGCAATCTGAATTTTCGAAGTGAGAACTTCATATACGGCACTGTGGTGCCTGGCTCACTCCCGCACATCTCGGGCTCCTACGGCAGTAAACTGATTCAACGCGTAACGAAATATCTGAAACGAAAAAGCAGTGTTGCCAGATCAATCAAACCTCTTTTCCCCACACAGCTACCCAAAATTTCCCCACATCCTCAAATATGTGTGTTTTAAGCAGAGTGGGTAATATTTTGAAGAATGTGACCATATTTTTAATGTTTAAATACTATTACAACAGTAACATAAATATTTAAAATAATTTTATTTATGATAAACGAAAATGTATTCACATGCTGAGAGATCGAGCTGAATACTTTTTAAATCCTTTTCTTGTACAGCCTAATAATTATATTTATGCAACTTTCCAATTGCTTTATCCACAAAAACAATTTAAAATCAGTTACATCTGTTTTTTTTTTTTTTTTTTTTTTTACAATATTCATAGTACCGTCAATAAAAATGTTTGGGTACATGTTTGAAATGTCGAAAGAATATAATTTTGTATCTTTGTTTACTTTGTGCGTTTTTTAATTGATCCATGAATTTGATTCTGCTTTTTATATTGTATTTGACTGGAAGTTCTTTTATGTTCAAACTTCGATTTAGTAATTTAGCTATTTTACAATTTGTAAAAAACTAAAATGTTATACAGCACACATCGCATTCTACTTTCCAACTAAATATTGCGTAAATCATATTGTTACATTGAAAAAATGGTTTGTTACATATCGTTTTTATTTGTATGTATACTGAAAATAATACAATGGGTGATATGTTTCCATTTATGTACATAGTAAATATCGATTGATTATAATAAAATGCATATAAAAACTACTCGTTTGCATACATACACGTGCCTTCGTCTCATTTAATTATCCGTTCACTCTTATTTGAATCTTAGTTCTTTATAGCAAAACTCTCTTACTCAAAATACGTACGAGCATCCTTTTACACGATGAATCAGTTCACTCGCCATTCGACACTAACGTTCTCACTTCTGGCGTGTATCCCACGACACACACTTTTTTATGTAATTTTCTCTGTTAACAAACTACTACAACATTTTATAGACATTATTATTAAAACCAAACGATTCACCTATTCCGTGATGTACATCCTCGTGGTAAACACGTCGAGGCTCTGAAGTTGCATAACCGATAATGATATTACACTTTACAGGTACCAATAGAAAATCATACAGAAATCGATGTATCGGGAACGTACATACTGGACAAATCCGGTGTTCTTGGGTGTGACTTGACGAAAAAAGTATCTCCCTTTTCAATCATGAAACAAGCGATGCTAGGAAAGCCGATGCTGTGTGAAGCTCAGATGAAGTCCGAAGTCTTTAAAAACTGTATGAGGTAATTCCAATCTGCATTGGAGTACAGTTGTTGTAATATATTTGTAGGACACCTATATAGCGTTTACATTAGAATATGGGTGTACATCAATGTGTACCTAACACGGATAAGGCAAACATAATACTCTATACTATAGGGCTATACCAGTTGAACAGAGAAAAGTTAATTGTAAGAGTTTGTCAGCATTGAAAGTATAAAATTACTATAAACTAAAATAAATAAAATAATGATTGTATTTAATTATAGTTACAGCAATTTAATAAAATAAAAGCAATCTACCATAGATTATATATTTAAAAAATTAAACGTTAATATTAAAAAATAATTTATACTTTTTAACAAGGACATAGATTTTATTTTTCGTTCGTATTTACAGTATTACTGTATTTTACAATTTTCATTACTGCCATATTCAGAAATATACTATACAAAGAGACGGTGAATGAAATTTTAAATCAAGTAGTCTTACCCAATATAAAAATGAAGTAGCCTATAAAATTGAGATGAGTAGGACATTCATTTAGCCAGGCATTAATATGGCATGTAAGGAAACTTACCAGATTAGAGACAATAAGCTATAAGGACAAACGACTATGACCTTTGCAAGACAAGTAAAATGGTTTAAAGTCTAAGCATTAAAGTTTAGTGGATTGCGAAAGATTTTCTCTGGAGAAAAATGGCTAGAAAAATACATTTTTAATATTGATCATTGTGTTATAATGATAAATTAAATATCTACAAAATGGAAAAAGAAGAGGAACCCATGAGGGTGTAAAATAAAAATTACAAAATAAAATAAACTACAAAATCTAAATATAATTACAGTTTTTGAAAATTTTAAACTTATTGGACGCCAGAGCCAAAAATGTGGGTCAAGGTTTGTAAAATCGCAAATATTCATGTGGAATATCAGATTAAAACAGAATTAAAACCAAAATCTAAATGTAGTGTACTGCTTTAGGAATTTCAACATTTTAGAAAAGCAGGACCCAAAAAATGTATAAAACGTTTGAACAGAACTATAAAAATCCATCTGGGTGTCAGGCTAAAAGGAATTTTAATCAAAATCCAAGTGTAGCGTTGGAATTTTTAACTTTAGGGGAACCAAAATAGCAAAAATGGAATTAAAAATGTTAAGAAAAATGTAAAAGTCTATGTTACGGGTTACGTTTTGAGGAATTTTATTCAAAATGCAAGCTGAGTATGTTTAATAATTTCACAGAATTGATACCTCTCAACTTGTTGTAATTGTCAAATGTATGTAACATTATTATTATTACTTACAAGTAAGGGTTCAGAAATTGTCAAGTGTATTGTTGTCAATTGTTAACAGACACAGGTGTTAGACTGTAAACCAGAAGAGCAGATGTTTTGTATATAAAAATAGTTTTGGGAACTTTCCCAGGGTAGGATAAAAGATACCACACTGTTTCTTAAGAAGGGTGACTGTCAAGGAAGCAATCGTAAACTATAGTTTATGTGCTGTCAGAGTTTATTCAAGTCCTTTATCTAAACAGGCAGCTGTAGAGAGATCAAAAGCCACATAAGATAACAAGAGATCAACTATTACGATAACAGACGACAAATTTATGTTGAGATACCAAAGTAAGATGTATGGTAAATACAGGGAGTCTTGGGTTGCATTATCAGACACATATATTAAGAATTAATAAGAAGGTCAAGACAGAATACATAAGTGTCGCTATACAGTTGATATCCTTTTGGGGTAGGCAAATGGATCAGTCACAAGCATGGTTCCTGGAAAGCAGATAATGTACTCCGTGAGAACGTTGATCTAAAATAGTAAAACCACGCCAAAATCGTGACGTAGTGTCACATGATGGAGTTTTTAATAATAGTAAGAAGTCTTACTAAAATTATAAGTAAATTACCCTCACTCAACGTAGTTTTAGCCTATCAGAATTAAGTTACAGAATTAAGAGAAGGGAACTATCCCACCACTGTAGAATAAGGGTTACAACCCACATTTTTTAGTAAAAAAGTAATCAACTGCCAGCAGAAGCAAATCTAATTGTGAGTATTCTTAGAGAGCTCATATCTGTCCCACTTGACTTGTTCTTTGATCTGATTTATAAGCTGTTCTAAGAGAGCGTCTCTATCCAGTGATAGTCGGTCATAGTCTTTGTTCTTTGTAAGTTTCTTTAAAGAGTAACTAAAGAAGTTACAGTATTTTGTTGAGATAAGTACTAGTCACTGAAGGTACTTATAGTTGAATAAAAGTTACTGAAATAATCGATTTAAGTAAATTTCAAGAACTATTATAAAACAAGAAGATTGTAAACGTATTATATTATTTAAACCTAATCATCAATAAGCTGTCTTCAGAGAAGAACGTTTCATTTCAATGATCTACCTTCATCTCTGAAGCCACAAAACGAATTGTTGTAGCCTACCAACCACTCGATAGGACAGAACAAACACTCAATGTTAAATATTGAAACTCACCTAATATTAAACACATATCATTCATAATAGTGAGCGTATTCTGCAGCTCAGGGAGGTTATGAGTATTTATGAATTTAAATAAGCTAACGTAAAAAAATAATATCTTAATAATGCCAGTAATAGAAAATAAAATACGTTATTTTAATACAACTTAAATGTACCAATAAGCTCCACGAACTCCAGAATTCGCTCAATATTTTTAACAAAATACATTTGTTATTAAATAAGACTGAACTAAAAAAATTTTTAATTTAACTATATAAGAATACTACCGACTCGGATCACAAATTATTATTGATAAAAATGATAAATTTTCACCTTATGGCATAAAAGCTTTTGCTCCGTTAGAGTTTCGTCAGAGGCTGGGTCAGAGGCTTCCATCCTATATAAAAGGCACGTAAATATATAAGACATTTATCACGCCGGTTGTTACTTATGGGCGAGACATGGACGATGAAAAAAAGGAACAAGAAATATTAATGTTTCAAAGAAAGATCGTAAGACGAGTTTAAAGAAGGTGACGAATAGAGAATAAGAAATGACCAGGAGATAGATGAGCTATTGAAGCATGAGGAGATTGTAAGATTCATAAAGGCTCAACGAATACAAAGGCTAGGTCACCTGAAGCGGATCGATGATCAGCGTATGCCAAAGAAAATCCTGATGGCACACGTGTATAAAAGTAGGAGGAGGAGTCGACCTAGGATAAGATGTTTGGATGATGTGCTAGAAGATCTAAGAGGAATGGATGTGAGGGTTCACACTTATATGGCAATAGACAGGAGATATTGGAAAAGATTGATGTTGGAAGCCACGGCTCATCTCGGGCTATAGTCTTAAAGTAGATAAGTAATCTATTCTTGAATAATAACACAGAAAAACTGCAAGCAATTCAAAAATAACAGAAAGTTGCTTGTAAAAAATGAAAATATATTGGTAAGTGCAGGTAATATGGCCACCCTTATTTAAATTCCTTATATATATTTTTGTATTTACGGGAAAACCAAAGTAAGTATATGGTCATAAACTATGTTTGCTTGGCTGTGTATGGACCACTTATAATTTCTTTATCTTTTGTATTTATGCTTTTTTTCCCAACGTAAAAAAATCTTACATAGTGCAGGTAATATGCCCATATGCAGGTAATATGGCCAATGGTGTTTTTTTGCATTTTTATTCCTATTATCTGGCAAGAAACAGTTTATAAATTTGAGTATTGAATACTGGGCTGAAAATGATTTAATAAAATATCATATTAAACAAAATTTATTATCATTAAAAAATTTTGAATAAAAAGTCTTATTAAAAAATGTATCACCATTATAAAATAAAATGTCTATACAATTTTTTTTAAAGAAAAACGTTTTTTAAAGTCAAAAATAAAGAAGTAGCTTAAAAACATCAAAGAAAATCAACGTTAAGCTTTAAAAAACTTAAGGAAAATTATAAAATCAAATTTTTAACAAGTTAAGCTTCATTTTAAGAAAAAAAGTTCATTCAAAAAGTACACTGAGGGCAAATGAATATGTCTTTATCGGCTTTTGTTAGGTCGACACACTCCTCGTGTGTGTACACACCACAAGTCGCGCATCTCCGCATGTCCTCGACTCCATCTACACCACATATGAAGCAAAACCAGCTTTCCTTTTCTGGACAAGTTGTTTTCTTCTTTCGAATATTTTTTTCGACAAGTTTCTTCTCACATGACTGTTCGACTTGTCTTAACTGTTTCTTACTTGGCACAATTTTAGAAGTGGCAGGAGTAGATGGATTCTGGTATGGCCTAGTGGTATCTGTGAACAGTGACTTAGATAGAACCACAGCTCGAGAGTTCATCGATGGCTTTGTTACACGAGTAGTTTTACGCTGCTTGATTGGCGTTGGCATCACCTCATGAAATGACGTCTGGTGTTTTTTTTCTTCTTCACTAGAGTAGTCACTCAGGTCACCTAAATGAATACTAGAATCTGATGAAGATGACGATGAAATGCATCGATATCGTTTCTGCTTCTTACTGTTTAAAGATGATTGACGAGGGAATGAGGACGGTGTACTTGTGACTAACGACGATGGACCCGCGACTGGAGATGATGGTCGTGCGACTGAAGAGGATGAAACCGTGACAAGAGTATCATTTGTTTTGTTTTCTGTTACTAAACTTAATCTTAGGTCTGGTACATTGGTAACTTCACTTGGTATAAACGCTTGCTCAGGTATTGCGTTTGGATTGAAAGGATACACACCAGTCGCTTTAAATCCTGCTTTGACATTTTCTGGTTTCATAGCTTTGTCCCAGACAGGCGAGAAAATTTTACCAAACCTAGCTTTTGTTATGTCATCATGGTTTGTCTGATCGAGGAAGAGAAGAACTTGTTGGTCCCAGAATGTCTCGAACGGTCCATAGCAAGATTTGTCAAAAGGTTGCAACTCGTGGGTTGTGTTTGCCGGTAGGCAAAACAGAGTAATGTTGTGCTCTTCTGCTTTTTCTACAATAGTGTAGTCAAGGTGGCATTTTGCACCATCAAAAATTAAAAGGCATGAACCATTTGGTTTAAATCTTGCAAAGTGGTCCAACCAAACACAAAATTCTTCGGTAGTCATGCTACCTTTTGAAGTCATTTGACAGTCAGATCCTGCTGGCAAGTTGTCCTTCCATTCCGGCTTCATGCGTTTCCCTTTCAAAAGAATCATTGGAGGGATGACGGTACCAATTGCATTCCCGCAACCAACTATTGTAACGCTTTCCCCATGCTCTTTAGACACAAAATGTACTCTCTTAGATCCCTTTTTGGCGTAAACTGCAGGATCCTTGTGTAAATGGAGGCGACACCCTTTCTCGTCCATATTGAAAATTCGCTCAGGAAATGTCATCAAATTCATTTCAACGAGTACTTTACGTAGCTTGGTGAAATAATCGTTGACAATAAATTCGTTTAGTTTCATGGCTCTGGCCGGATTCATTCTCTCGCTTTTTCTTTTAGCTACCTCTGTATTCCTACCCAAAAACCCTCGCAACCAGTACCTTCCAGCTATTTGTTTATTTACTGAAAAATTGTGGGATATTTTGTTTTCTTTACAAAATCTAAACACACAGAGTCTTATAATTTTTGAGGTAAGTGGATAGCCCACATCAGCAAGTCGAAATATTCTTTTACACAGTTCCTTTTCTTGATCGCTATTAAGCACTGCCTTCCGTCCTAATTTTGATTTAATGTAATTTTTTTCTAAAATATAACGACGAAGAGTTCGCCGAGGAACGCCATACCTTTGAGCTGCAGCACTTGGAGTGAGCTCACCTTCCCTTACTGCGTGCAAAGTCATGCTCTCCTGGCTCCAAGCACCTCTTTTCTTTCCAGGAGTTAGTGGATTCATGTCTGGAACAAAAGAAAAAAAAAGAAAAAGTAGTAACTTAGTAAATAAACTTAACTTATAATCAAAAAATAAATTTATTATAAAAACAAGTTAATTTTTACGAATTTATAATAAAAAAATTATTTTCTTTCATGTCATAAGTTAATAACAAGTATTATGTAAGTTAGTAATGTAAGTTACTAATAAAAAAATAGTAGTAAATAAACTTAACTTATAATGAAAAAAGTAAATTTATTATAAAAACATAATTTTTACGAATTTATAATAAAAGAAATTATTTTTTTCATGTAAAGTATAAGTTAATATAAAAAGTATTATGTAAGTTACTAAATAACAGTTTTTATATTTAAAATTTTTATATATTTTAACAGTTTAACATTTTTATATTACTAAACTTATGAATAAAATAACTTATAACTTACAATAAACGCATACATAAACTTATTTAGAAGTGTTTAATCATGAGTTACTGTGTGCAGGTAATATGCCCAGGTGTTGTCAATATGGCCAACTGGCGGCCATATTATCTGCCTGACGCCACTTCTCAAAGAGTTACTTTTCATTTACTTAAACAGAGTATAAACTCCATAACCATTATATGACTGGAAAGAGCATTAAATAAGCTTCCAGAATAGATATATAGAAATAGTCATTATCAATTAATGCAAGAAAATAAAAGCACGCTTACCTGCAATAATTTTATAACAGCCTTCCGTTTCTTGTACAAATTACACTCTGAAGCTTCTCTTCCGCGCTAGTTAGACTTGATATTGCTGGGAGCGCTGTTATTGCCATCTCGTACCTCACAGAAGAGCATAGTAGCGCGATCTTTTGGATTAATTTTGAAGTACTTGCAGGACGACGATGTGGCCATATTAGCTGCATTGGCCATAATTTGCATCACCTACCTTAATATTATATTATAATAGTATTATATTGTAATATTAAATTGAATTATAAATATTACTACTTATAATAAAATAATATATTTCAATAAAATATTATTTTGTTACAAATAGTGTTATATTACACGGTAATGTAAACTATTATGCGTAGACTAGATACGCCTACATGTACTGTTACAGCTGGGCCAAATATGTGAAATTCAATTTAGTTGTTTACGACAACATGTGGCTATCATCGTATATAGCAGTAGCATGGTTTCTCGGTGCGCCCCCGGTAGTAGCGGTGGCCACGGTGGAGAGCAACCTGCCCTATTCCACGCCAATGGGAAGCTCACTGAACCTGGCGTACACGCCACTCTGGTTGCCGTTCAGCGATCGTATGATATTCTACGAGAAGCTCGCCAATGTCGCCATGTTCTTCTGGTACATTTACTACCGTGACTGGTGAGATTCTACCTTTATTACGTAACTTTGGTAATATTAATCTCACGGCCGGAGTCATCATAGTTGTCAAAACTGTTAACCCGACTATTAGGCCGTCGTCCAACATAACCATTTTGTGAAACGCCCGAAGTTTCGGCCGCACCCACGGCGGCCATCTTCAGTGGAGAGGAAAGAAGATAGTAAAACCGCTAAAGAACAAAGTAAGATTAAATCTATGGTTTATTTTAATCGTATTTATTCTTTAGCGGGGCTTTACTACCTTGTTCCCTGTACACTGAAGATGGCAGCTGTGGGTGCGGCCGAAACTTCGGGCGTTTCAGAAAATGTTTATGGTGGACGACAGCTAAATAGTCTGGTTGAAAACAGACTTAGCATTAATCACCCCTTGATCGTTTTCACAATTACTAGACTTTATTGACATACTGGATCTACGCGTCAATGTAATTGTCAGATAGTTTTTCTTGTAAAATTGTGTATGCCTTACATTAGTAAGATAATAATTATCTTACAATATTATATTAGTGATGTACCATCTTCCTTGTTATACAGGTATCACCCTTTATGTTTCTGTTTAATTTTACAACTGGTTTTATCTAAACTTTACATGGTGATTCCCATTTTGTCTGTTTTTGGTCATTTAGTTTACATTAGTTATCATATAAATGGGTCGTTCTGAAATTAAGTGGAAATTTCAGACTAGCAAAAAAAATATTATATACAAAATAATTTCAGTTTTATTATTTAATAATAGTTTCCCTATGATGTAATCAAATACATGTAAACTATTAAACGAGGTCAAGGAATGATTTTTAGCCTTTCAGAGCTAATTTTCAATTTTCATAAGACATGGAGGTGACATCGCTACCACGGAGGTGACATATGAGAGCTTAAGTTTCACTATTATGTAAAGTACAAGTTAAAAATCTTAGATATGTTAGTTATTTAATGTAGGAAAGTTAAATAATAATCCTTGCAGTAGTAAATTGTAATTATATTTTATGTAAACAAATTTATTTATGTACAGTAGGATACATAACAATTGGAACTTAAGTTTTTCAAAAACACAAGAGAATTATTGTTAAATAATTATTGTTAAAGAGGCCAAATATGAATTATTAGAACGATTGCCTAAATTCCCTACATGACATGAGCTCAATTAGGCTTCTAACTTAATTAAAAAACTTTAAATCTTAATTCATCGGGGAAGTCGAAAACATACTGCACTCTTGAATTCAAAATTGGATGTTTCAAACAGCAACAACTTCTTTACTATGAACATAAGCTTCCAGCTCTTTTGTAAAAACAAATTTGTTTTTTGTGTTCTGGCACCTTTGCATGAAACGGACATACAATGAATCTTTTGCACACTCTGTGGCATTTGCCACATAAAGAGAGGCTGATTGTTTTTTTCCAAAGACTTTGACAACGACATAGTCATTTATGTAACAGTGTGTTTTGCTCCGTCTTCACTAGTGTCACTGTTGTAGATGTCTTCATAGTGTAACCTGTCCTTTTTCTTTATCTGGCGTGATATTCCTGGCAGGTTAAATGTACATATTTCTTTTTGTTTAGGTCTTGGGTTGAAAACCCCAATGCCGTAATGAGAACAATTCTTTGTTGTTCCACAGTTGAAACAACTTAATCTGCGCATTTCAAGATTCTGTGCTTGTTTTCTCCACACTACTTGATGTATTTTCATTGTGCCAGTGTATGATGGAATGTCCTTTTCAATTAGAGAATCAATTTTTTCTATGTCTTCTTTGTTTACTAAAAAAAGCTTGACATTCTCACAAGTTCTTTGTAAAGTGTCGTATAATACGTGGAATGTGGGCAAGTCAGTTCCTTCAGCTACAAGCTGGTTGGCTGTTCTTTTCAAGTATCCTCCGATCCCATCGGGGGCTCCTTTGTCATGCCCACATTCAGAGTAATTCCAGGTAATTGCTTTGGTACCCCTGAATTTTCCCAGGTAGTTTGAGATCAGATGGAAAATGGTTCTATTGCGATACTGTGTTGTTGGGCTATCACTCAAAAAATGGATAATGTTTATTTCTTGAACGACTGCCTTTGCATATATCAAAATCGGCTTCAAATGTGCTATAATGGCACTGGCATCATGTCTCAAGCTTTGTGACATAGAACAGAATGAAAGACACTGAGTTGTGTCATTGACATCATTTTCATCTTTGTAATACATTACACCAGTATGTAGTGTTACTTGTTAGCGTGACCCGTCAAAATGAACACTTTGTATTTCTTTTGTGTATTTACATTCATAATTTTGACTAAAGTCTACATGAATGAGTAGTTCATTTGATTTAATGGATTTCTTCTGGTCTTTTATTGATTTATATTGGTGCATTATATTCCAAACATGTTGCATGAAAGAAGGTACCATATCATACAACTTTTCAGAAAGAGCTTTAACTTAAATATCCACTGTTTCTTTTACTACCTTTTTGGCAAACTTTTTAGTTCCTTTTACAGTGTACTCAACATTTTTTCTTTTCCATTGTTCTACACTTGTCATGCTGTTTTCGAATTCATCAATTTCAATACTTTTATTCAGACAGTTTGGACATCTTCTTTCCAAACATTCTTCTCGAGTTTTTAGTTCGTTCAAATTGCAACATAGAGACTTAACCATTTCATCTAAATCCGTGTATTTCAGGACTTTTACGCTTTTCAATTTTTCAAAAATCAATCCTACATTTTCGTGCTTTTCACACGCACAGGTATCTCTGTTTTTTACGTTCGGCAACAATACCCAAAATGGTCGAAATGAACAAAATGTAGAATATGGTACACTATATCCAAATTCTGCCTCAAATTTGTTGTGGAGGTTTTTAAGGCTTCCCATTAAAGTTCTCTTTTGCTTTTTGGTCTTATTTTTTGTTTTAGTATCTTTTATGCCAGGCTCGACTCTACTTACGTCATCTTGTTCAAAGAACTTAATAACATCACCTTTCTTTCTCATTTCATTTTTTGTGTTATATTTCATTGCATTTTTCATTATGTCAGTAATATTTTTGCCCTCACCAATCCTCTTTAAATTTTTCCAGTATTTGTGTACTGGAAGCACACAAATACTGGAATCGATACTTTTTCACTATTTTACCTAACAATACCAAACCAACAGCTTTTTTACTTTTCTTTTAATCTTTGTTTTTCTTGAAATTTTCCTCTATCTGGGTAGCTAGCACAGATCCAAATTCAAGATGTCTCCTCACTTTAGTGGAAACTCTTTCTCCCTGTCAAATACTTTTAACTTTTTGCTGTGGACTATTTAAATTTTTGTTATTTTCTTTCAAACGAAAAAACCTTTTCTTATATTTTTCTTTACATCTTTGTAGTTTTACTATTTCTTTCTTTTCTTTTTCCAGCTCTTTTTTCAGACGCTCCATCTCTCTGTATGCTTTAGATTTGTTTCTTTTAGCAACTTTTTTCCCACTCAGTTCTCTGCTGCTTCCAGCTCTCCCAATGACTCCATTTTCAATGTTATCAGCGCCAGCATCTGCCTCTACTTCACTGTCTTGTGGAGTATTTGTAGTAATTAATTCTAATTGTTCCTCTACCTGTTCCTTGTTCAAGCGAGATTTTCTTGTTTTTTCACCCCATTTTTGCCGTCTAACTCTTTTTTTTCTAGCGCTGAGCTGTGAAATATTTTTTATTTTTTCCTCAGCTTTCCTTTTGTGATACCTTTCTCGCTCTCTCTTGTTGGCTTCTTCATACAAAATTGGATCATTTCTGATTTTATCTCTTCTTTTTTGCTCTGATTCCTTCTTTATTCTTCTTAACTTTTCAATTTCAACTTTCTTCCATTTAACTGGTGCCATTTGTTTTAGCTAAAAAAATTAATAAATAACAGTTTTTAACAAAACTAAACTTTATTATTTTTACAAAATAGTAATTAGCTTGAGTTTAAAGTAGTGTTAAGCATTTTGGTTTGTATATTCAAGAAACTATAATGTATACAAACAAGCAGTATTATAATTTGACACTTTGACTTTGACATTATTGAAATTAAAGCTCTCTTTCAAAGTACAAAATCGAATTAATGAGGCCTAAAATAAGTTAGGTAAGGCTGCCTTCAGATAAAAAGTATATATAACCTAAAAATAAAGGTGTTTAATTCCCATGTTAGTTAAGGTGGCTTAAAAATATTTTTAAATACTTAATAAATAGCTAATGTTAGCCAATGACAACTTTTTGTCACCTCCATGCATCCTCATCACCTCCATGGAACGATTTAACCATGGAGGTGACATCCATGGAGGTGACATTTTGCGATTTTTTTACATTTGAGGCTAACCTGTAAGAAGCTTAGCAATGTAATTTGGTTTATTGTTTTAAGTACTTCAAGTAGTAAGTTATACTACTGAAAAGTCAATATATAAAGAAAACTTACTAAGTTAAAGAATCCATGGAGTTGACACGATGAAAAAGAACTCTCCGAATTTAAAAAGTTTAACTAATTAAAACAATCCAAAACAATGCTCACCGTTGGACCAACTCACACCACAATCAAGATGGCTGTCTTAGGCTCCTTCAGCTTCTTTGTTAAGCTTGTGTTGCCATCTGTTAAATTTTTATGAAACTAATAGTATTATTCCATAGAGATGACTCAGACTGTGGGGACATGGAAAGTTGTGTATTTTTCAACATAGAAATGTTTGTTTTAAATAGTTGATTTCAATAAATTATGATGTAAATGAGTTGTTTAATATAAATATGACTTTATAACAGTCATAAATATAAAATATTATAAATTGCTTTAACATATTCTCCTAAAAACACAATCGGGGACACCCATGGAGGTGACATTTTTTACTGTTAATATATTTTTTCCCATTAATATGCATTTATATTTATTTTACTTTTGCCTATAATAAATAATACAACAATATTTAAAATAAAATCAGTTTTGTAGCTTTCTACAGGATATTAATTAATAAAAAAATGCAAATGACTGAAATTTCCACTTAATTTCAGAACGACCCAAATACTACTCTAGGTAGCTTATCTTGGTACTGGTAGAAACCTTACAACCTCTGCTTGATTTTTGTCTAAGAGATTTTAGATTAATTAGGTTTTAGTTATTATTTCTTATTAATCTAAGTGGAAAGTACCTGTATTTAGGTTATGTGTCTTCCCACTCTAAAGCAACAATGGGTTGACTGAGTTGATTTTTATTTACACTTTTAATCTTGTTTTTACTAGTACTATGTTATTAATTATCACCTGTAATTTATTAATTAGTTGTTTTTTCTCTCTATTATCATTTTTTCATAACTTAGTTAGTAATTATTACTGTTATTTGACAATTTAGATTCTCTTTTCATTTACATTAATTCTGGTCATAATATGTTATTATACTGTTGTTTACAGCTTCTTATTATACTAATATTATTATTACTCTCACTCTCTTGGCTATTATTGGATGCCCTACTCATTTACTAGACTAGTGGTCATACTCAGGTCATCTAAGGCAGTCAGTTAGTGTTTTGTCTATCTGTCCTTGTCTCTCAGTTAGTACTTCTGGTACTACTGGTGTTGGCTATTTATTTCACATTTGGCCTTCTTATCTCATTGTTATTGTAGTTTCTTGGTTCTTCTTGTGTCACCATTTTGATTGACATCTTGATTAGTGATGTTGTCTTCCTTATAATATGTTTTCTTCTTTGTTTCTTGGCTTCTTACTGACCGGATCTATTGGGTTATTGGATCTATTGTATAATCACTATTTAATACTTTTCTTTCTTGTTATTATTATTATTACCATTACTGTATTAACTCCCTTGTTGTGAGTTCATTCTTCTATTATTATTTACTTATGTGGTTTACATGTTTGGTATCCTCATTGTAAATACTTAATGGGTCTTGTCCCCCTCAATTATTATGACATGTTGCTTATATTTTGACGTTTAAAATATCGTGGTTATATGTCTCGTTACAATATATATATTTACAGAAATTACAAATTTGAGTTTTTTTGTTACTTCATTTAATGTATTTCTGTAATTAATAGTTTCCATATTCTTTAAACAATTTGTAAAAAATTCGTTAATATATTTGTTTAATTTTCTGTTGTTGGAAGAAGTTGTTTCTGTTGTTTGTTGTTCTGTTGTTTAATTTGCTCCTGTCGTAGAAGGTGGTGTCGTACAATGTAGGTTGTACTTTGTAAAACGCTTAACTTTAACATTTGAAAGTTAACTTTACGTTACAGTTAAATTGCATATTTTTTCTTCTTCTCTTCTTCTTCTTCTCCTTAACCCAAAGGGTAGTGGGCTTGCAATTTCTTCCTTTACGTAGACAGCCTCTTGATCACCTCCTACTTGGGCCTGGGTCTTCCCCTCCCACTACGCCCTCGATCGGGACGGCGAACCAGTTTCAAGGGCGTAGCATGTGCCCATCCAACTTTTCCTTTGCGCAGTTGATCTAATCAACATTTAGTTTTATAAACACGTAAATGCATGGAAGTCTCTTTGCTGTACTTATTTTAATACTGTCTTCCCACTTCAACTTGGGTCGGCCTCTTCTCCTTTTACCTTCTGATTTTGCTTCCCACGCTCTACAAGTGCTGTAGATTCGCAAGATAGAGGATGGTACTAGAAATGGAGCTCGCGGAGTTCACGCCCAAGAGCGTAGTTGCGCTTATGCTTCGTGATAAGGTGTAATGGAATCAATGCATTTATCCAGTGGGTCCTAAAAAAAAAAGACAGAGGCCCAACTTGCACCCAACGGGCAGTAGAAAATGAGGAACAACTTAAAGGAGCCCGATAAGGGGGCAGTAGGCTCTATCCTGAAATAATACGCTAAGTGGTTCCAGGATGGATATGAATGCCTGAATTAGAGATGGATTTTTTAGTGCGTGAGAGTCCCACACCAGAAGAAGCACGGCCTCCTCTGACGGTGCATAAAGCATTTTCCCCCTCTATAAAATATTATTATTATTATTAATACGAAACGTTTTCGCCCACTTTATAATTGTAATGGTATGGTTTAGCATTCACAATGGTAAAGCTGAAACAACGGTGATGCCATTTCATAGAATAGGAAAAAACTAATATTATTAGTGACAATAGTATCAATAAAATGTGGTTATTGACTGAAAAAATTATATCCATCCTATGTTAATGTAACTTCTTTTTTAATTATTGGGTTAGTGTTTTCTTAATGCTGATAGTTATTCAAAGTCGAACAATGCAAATTTTTTAAGAAAGCAAGATATGAATTGCCGTCAACAAGAATTCTAAAACATTCTAAAAGAACCATTAAACTTTAAAAATTTATATTTAAGTAAGTCTATACGAGACTAATTTTTAAAAAGACAATTTCCCAGTGAGTTATAATTATTAAACAGCTTGTCGAGCTGACTGGGAAGCCCCCCGCCGCCTCTATTATACCGCGTTCCGAGCTTCAGATGAGCTCCCGCCGGGAGGGAGGATAAAAATAAATATAGAAATATCTAGAGGAAAAAAATATCGTGGTTTTTAGGTGCGGCCTGCTACCGGCTATTAATTAGACAATTAATAAGACAATTCGAAAAACATCTTCTTCTGAAGTAAGCTTGGGTTCGGCGGTGATCAGGCGGCTGAGGTAATCCTCAGTCTTGTTTGTAATAGCTCCTCCTCAGAGTCCGAGTAGTTGGGCGGGTTCGGCGTGAACTGTCGCTGCAAATAGTCGGCCAAAAACTTGGATTTCTCCTTCGGCTTGCCTTCCCCGAGGTCAAGTGATGGCCGTTATTGGAGGTCGGCCCCTCTTCCTGGTCGACGCAGTATCCTTTAGACAGGACTGTCTTCATGTTGAGTGTTGGACGTATTGGCAATAGCAAACCCCCAACAGCTTCTAGGATATGAATCCTAGTTTGTGTTCCGCCATACCTGCATTGGTAATTGAACGATATAAGTTGCACATCGAGCATAATCGTCTTCAATTCTAAAAATTTTTTATAACAATATAATGTACGTATATACAATAAAATATAAGCAAGCTACTGTTCTTTTTCTTTTTAACAATTTTTGGAAGAAGCCAACTTTATATCATCCTGAATATCTCCAAAGTTTTTTTTTCTTTTCTAGAACGTTTCAGTACAGTCACAGCTGTCAGACCCATACCACACTTTTCATCCAAAACTTTCTATATCTCTTCTCCCACGTTTATTCTGCAATCAACTTTTACTCTCTCTCTCTCTCTCTCTCTCTCTCTCTCTCTCTCTCTCTCTCTCTCTCTCTCTCTCTCTCTCCCTCACACACACACACACACACAATATACCTTACAATAAATATTCTTACACGTAATCTACAACTTCACGTATAATGTAATACACTTCTTGATAGGCCTTTGTAAAAGAGTTAAATTATTTATTTTAAAATTATATTGGCCTACGAGCATATGAGAAATAAGATTACAAACTACCTTGATCAATAATAATATTAATAATTTATTTAATAGTCTATAACACTTATTCCAGTGTACCGACTCTTGATTATACCTCAGGGCGCCAGTAATAATAAACACAAATTAAAGTATATTAATTAACTTTTAATGAACCATTTGCATTTATACATTACAAAATTTATTTATATGAATTGGATCGTTTTATCTTACAAATTGAATATTATTAAATAGCAATGAGTCCTTTTCTGACAGATTGAGTCACTATATTGAACACAAACATATATATTTATCAAACAACATAGAATTAAATGTTCATTATTCGTTACTTGCGTAAGAATACTTCCAAAGTGCGTAGTCCTGAAGATGTTGTAGATCGGTGAGTCGTCAGCAGCCGTTGTCGTGGGTTAATCCTGGTTAAAACTGCACTAATTCACTTTACCACAGAGGTACACTACACTTGACATATAGATTATACATATAACTATGTCGTATAATTAAACATTCTGGATACAAAGATTATTGAATTGACCTTAAGTGCATCTAACACAGTTCACGTCGCGTGTGGCTCGACTATCTTACACCGTCGTGACTTTACTCCGAACTCATTCGCCTTCTTCCGCGATTTACCACAATGTATTGAATTAATGGAACTTCATATGTATTATTACTTCTTGTTGTTTATTATAACTCCGATCATCCACTCATTTACTTATTACGGTTTAAGAAACTTTATAATTTTAGTAATAGTAATTATCGCGTTCCCGTTACTTCTGCGAATTTACTTATTCTTACATTACTTATTAAAATATATAATTAACGCAAAACAGCGTTCGCGAGTCTCTTCGTGTAATTCCGCCGATATAAAGAAGACTAACTTATTTCCCTCTAAGTTCATAATATATACTTGCTTTGAGTGTCCCTTACCTACGATCTACAGCAAAACGTTCCTACAGGTTTAAACTACCGCTAAATACAAATTTGCCCAATCTGCTTAACTAAAACCTCCCGCGCAATACATGACGCTTTTTCTGATTCGCCCAACGTTTTTCCGTGTTCCACGTGCTTAAAAACTAGCGTCTATCGTTATCTCTCTCACACAACTCTCTCTCTCTCCCTCGTCTAACGGTATCTATTGTTATATGCACTTAAGTTTACAACGTTTGGCAAACACCCTTACTATCTTAGCAAATAATACATTTTATGACAGTTGTGTCCCAAAACGTGACTTTACTTAAAAGTACATTCATTATATTCGTCAGCCCCAGCGCCGGCGTTATTAACCTACCGCTTTACTCTACAGATTTTTTACAAGTTAATTTTCTTTCAAATAATGCCGCTTTATTGTTCTGGCGTCTCAATACCTCTCCGCTTTCTAAAACACACCCATTTCTTTGCGTTCAGCATAGTTGATTGAGTAAAATTAGCAATTGCTCAAATTTTCCGTTATATAAGTCCCCCCATAGAAGTAGCATTTCAATTTTATCAAAATTGTAAACTAGTTCTATTGATGCGTCCCTAAAATTATTATAATTATAAGTACCTTGTTCATATATTCTAGTAACTTGACATAATTAATACATTCATTCATTATAATAAAAATTAACAATGTATTCAATTTAATTACTTGCCTTAAATTTCTTAGTCTAACTGGGTGAGTATTTTATTACAACATTACTCAGTTATTATCGAATGCTAGACATCAGGGTTGGTCGCTGGTTTTATGGTTTGTTTACAAACAAACTATCCGTCCGCTATGCCTGACTTGTCAAACTACTTTTAAATGTGGGTGGCCTACTTTCCCTATCAATAACATCTGTTACATACAGCAATTTCCCTTTTTAACATTTTGTGACATTTCTTATTTACTTATTTTCTAAACATTCGTAACTTCTTACACGACTATCTTTCATTATACGTTATTACATTGACTTCCCTTACATTTAACTTGATACTTATGATTACTACATTAATATTCGGATGTGTGCTATTACATTTTGTTTTTCAATTTTTATGTGATGTTTCGGTGTGTGTGTGTGTAAATTTTGGGTTTCTTCCTCCATTGCTTCAATATCTGCTCCCTCATACACGACTGCTACATGGAATATCTCTGCCATGAATATCTCTGCCGTGACTTCCTTCTGGTATCTCTGCCATGAATATCTCTGCCGTGACTTCCTTCTGGTTCCCATTTTCTGGAATTGTTAATTGTTGGTTGCGGAAATCGATAATACACCCATATTCTTCTAGTAACCCTATGCCTATTATACAGTCCTTTACTAGCTCTGGTACCACGAGGAATACGCCGTCAACTTCCACATCTCCGATCTTGGTCGTTAACAATACCTGCTGCGTCACCCTTTTTGATCTCTGTCCAGTTGCTCCTTTGATGACAGTATTTGATAGCCTTAAGCTTTCTACATTTCCCAATTTCTTCTTCTTATTTTTAAACCATTTCTCAGATATAGCGTTTACTTGGCTTCCAGTATCAATTAATCCGTATAGGGGCATTTCATTTAATGATATCCTGATCTCCGGGCATTTGCTTATACAATACTCTACACTTATATCATCATTATCATCATTACGTCTTCTAAATCTAGAGCAACAGTATTAATATACTTTTTAATGGTGCTTAAATCTACGTAATCTGTACCATGCTGTCCTTGTTTTGTTGATATTGCAGTGGCACTTTTGTTAGGTTGGTTACCGCTAGTCGACGGGATCGGCTCTGGTTCATTTCTAAACTTATTTGGTCGTCTATTGTAGTGTTGTGTATTCGACCGGTTTTCATTGTCGTGGGCCCGTCCTTGTTCAACCCTTCTTCCACTCTCCTCTTTATCTCTCACCCATGGCTTATGTTCACGTCGATTGCCATACTGTGTCCGGGTCATTGTCCTTGTTTCACTCCTCAAATCCATGAATTCTGATAGTACTTGTTCGAACTCATTAATAGTCGTAACCCCACGAGTAATAATGGCGATCCCTTGAGAATAATGTTTTGTACCCCTTGAGAATAATGTTTTGCAATTTTTCTGATCAGGTATTAATCAGGTATCGGTGGAATTAACTGTCTGTTCTCTAACAATTTTCGTTCTAGGTATTGTATCATGCTCATACCACTCTCCATCTGATAACGTCCAAACTCGAGCTCGTTTCTTACCTTTTCTTGAACCATATCATTCCAGTATTTGTTCGTGAAGGCTTCCTTGAACTCTGCGAAGTTGGTTACGCTATTCTTGATCAATCTCCACCACACTTCGGCCTCTCCTTCTAGGTGTCTTCCGATCCATGCGACGTTGCCGTGATTTTGGTAGTGCTCCACGTAGATATCTTCCATCTCCTTCATAAACTCCATCGGGAAGTCTCCAGTCCCATTGTACTTGATATTCTTTACTTGTTCGTGAGTAATGTTATGGTTGCATGATTGGTTAATAATTGAGGCTAATTTATTCCTAACTTCTCGTTGTATCTGTCGTATTTGCAGGCCAGTTTCTTCCGACACTTTCTTCACTTCTTCCATCTTTTCGGCTCGTAATTCTTGAATTGCTGCCGTGTTGTTTTCGCATCTTTTGTTATTTATTTCGATGTTTTTCCTTACGACTTGAATATTGTTGCTATGCCGTTCGTCCAACTCTATAATCTGCTGTTTAGTATTAATATTAAGCTCAGTAATCTTATCGGTATTGTCTTGGATTTTGTGGTTAGTCTCTACTTGGCAGTCTTGGAACAGATTTTTGATCTTTGTTCTCTCTTGTTCCAATTGTATGGCGACGTCGTTTCTTATTTCTATGTGTTGTTCATGGATTTGTTTTTCCATTTGTTGTAATTTTTGTTCTAATCTTAATTCATGTTGTCCTAACCGTTCGTCTGTTTTTTCGCATGTTCAGCAATTTGTTGTGAGAGCTGTTCTTTTGTATTTCTCGATTCTTCTTGTATTTGAAGTGCCAGTCGTTTTCTGTTTTTTCTGATTGTTTTTGTATTTGTTCTTCTATTCGTCGTGTGTTTTGTGACAACTGTTGTTCTAGTATTTGCTGTAGCATTGTGTAGATATCAGTTTTTTTGTCTGTCTCTAGTGGTGTCTGACTTATCGGTCGTTCTCGAATTTCTGTTACTACTGTTCGTGTAAATTGTTGTGTCTCTGCGTTTTCATCGTTCTGTCCGTTTTGTCCCCGCGTCCCTGACGCTTGATCCTACTCTGAAATATCTGCGAGCGAGTCTGGATCGCCTAATTGATTATTTATTTCGAATTCCATATCGTTGCTTGGGGTACCTGTATTTGTGTTCATGTTGCTGTATAGGTTGTGAATGTTGTTTTGCATGTCTTTGTCTCTCCTACTCCTACTTCGCGTAATCATAAATTATGTTTTCTCCTATTTCGATTCTTAACTTCTACTTGTTCTTAATTTATAATTTATTTAATAGTGACTCAATTGTCCCACGTTCCGGGCGACAGAATGTAATACACTTCTTGATAGGCCTTTGTAAAAAAGTTAAATTATTTATTTTAAAATTATGTTGGCCTACGAGCATGTGAGAAATAAGATTACAAACTACCTTGATCAATAATAATATTAATAATTTATTTAATAGTCTATAACACTTATTCCAGTGTACCGACTCTTGATTATACCTCAGGGCGCCAGTAATAATAAACACAAATTAAAGTATATTAATTAACTTTTAATGAACTATTTGCATTTATACATTACAAAATTTATTTATATGAATTGGATCGTTTTATCTTACAAACTGAATATTACTAAATAGCAATGAGTCCTTTTCTGACAGATTGAGTCACTATATTGAACACAAACATATATATTTATCAAACAACATAGAATTAAATGTTCATTATTCGTTACTTGCGTAAGAATACTTCCAAAGTGCGTAGTCCTGAAGATGTTGTAGATCGGTGAGTCGTCAGCAGCCGTTGTCATGGATTAATCCTGGTTAAAACTGCACTAATTCACTTTACCACAGAGGTACACTACACTTGACATATAGATTATACAAATAACTTTGTCGTATAATTATACACTCTGGATACAAAGATTATTGAATTGACCTTAAGTGCATCTAACACAGTTCACGTCGCGTGTGGCTCGACTATCTTACACCGTCGTGACTTTACTCCGAACTCATTCGCCTTCTTCCGCGATTTACCACAATGTATTGAATTAATGGAACTTCATATGTATTATTACTTCTTGTTGTTTATTATAACTCCGATCATCCACTCATTTACTTATTACGGTTTAAGAAACTTTATAACTTTAGTAATAGTAATTATCGCGTTCCCGTTACTTCTGCGAATTTACTTATTCTTACACTACTTATTAAAATATATAATTAACGCAAAACAGCGTACGCGAGTCTCTTCGTGTAATTCCGCCGATATAAAGAAGACTAACTTATTTCCCTCTAAGTTCATAATATATACTTGCTTTGAGTGTCCCTTACCTACGATCTACAGCAAAACGTTCCTATAGGTTTAAACTACCGCTAAATACAAATTTGCCCAATCTTCTTAACTAAAACCTCCCGCGCGATACATGACGCTTTTTCTGATTCGCCCAACGTTATTCCGTGTTCCACGTGCTTAAAAAACTAGCGTCTATCGTTATCTCTCCCACACAACTCTCTCTCTCTCTTCTAACGGTATCTATTGTTATATGCACTTAAGTTTACAACGTTTGGCAAACACCCTTACTATCTTAGCAAATAATACATTTTATGACAGTTGTGTCCCAAAACGTGACTTTACTTAAAAGTACATTCATTATATTCGTCAGCCCCAGTGCCGGCGTTATTAACCTACCGCTTTACTCTACAGATTTTTTACAAGTTAATTTTCTTTCAAATAATGCCGCTTTACGGTTCTGGCGTCTCAATACCTCTCCGCTTTCTAAAACACACCCATTTCTTTGCGTTCAGCATAGTTGATTGAGTAAAATTAGCAATTGCTCAAATTTTCCGTTATAATAAATAAAGGTAAACTTTAGACGATTTGGATTGATTTATTTTATTATTGTAACGTTTAGTACAATAAAAGAAACGAGTACAAAACAGTGGGATAAATTAGGCACTCGATAATTATATAACCTGTATTGAAGTCGCACATTAAGAAAGCGTCACACTTTTGTTGTTTCCTTACCGTAAAGGCTGTCAGTTGGCTTAAATATTTTACTTTTTTCTACACATTAGTTGTTGTTTTTAACACCTGGACACATCTTGATAAATTTGCACCTCTTGTATCCTTGATCTAAACAAAGAGTAAAAATTACCTGAAGTACGAGGTCTGTAAATTAAGTAATGAGACTAATCATGTAGCAGTCAATATGGCAACACTGTAAGGTTTCCATTAACAGAGATGGTTAGATTTACAGCTGATTGATATTGAGTATTAATATTTATTGTCTACTGTTGCCACGTGAAACGTAAACGAGCTTTTCGTGAACTGAGCTTTTTTTGTGAATTATAAAAATGAATGACACCAATTACAAGCAACGTCGTGCAATCACGTTTTGTGTTAAACTCGGGCACAATGCCACTGAGACTTTTATAAAACTGACAAAGGCGTATGGTGATGAATCTTTGTCAAGATCATAGGTTTTCAGGTGGTTTAAAGCATTTTCAGTTGGCCGGGAATCAATTAATGATAATCCACGCTCTGGAAGACCGTCAACCTCAAGAACTGACGACAATGTTGTTGAATCAGGGACTTGGTGCGGTCTGGCCGTCGATTAACCGTCAGAATAATTGCAGAACAATTAAATTTGAACCACACTACAGTTTATAAAATTTAGACAGACGAATTTGGAATGAGAAACGTTTGTGCGAAATTAGTCACAAAAAACCCAACTCTTGAGCAGAAAGGCAATAGAATAGAAGTGTGCCGTGATCTTCTAGGATGAATTGAAAATAATCCCAACTTTCTAAAAAATGTTATTACTGGTGATGAGTAATGGATCTTTGAGTACGATCCAGAAACAAAACGCCAGAACAAGGAGTGGCACACATTAATCTCGCCACGTCCCAGAAAAAAGCAAAAATGAGAAAATCCAAATTCAAAACCATGTTCATTTGTTTCTTTGATAGTAATGGCATTATTCATAAGGAGTTCTTGCCTGCAGGACAGACTGTCAATTAACATGTTTACCGATAAACTCTTGAAAGGCAAAATAGTTGCTGCGAGACCAGTCACGTGAACACCTGGACATCATGACAATGCACTTTGTCACACAGCATTCTCGGTTAATGAGTTTTTGGTAAAGAAAAATATTCCTGTTGTTCCTCAGTTCCTTTATTCACCTGACTTGAGTCCCTGTGACTAATATCTCTTTCCGAGATTGAAAAATCATGTCAAAGGACACCATTCTGGGACGATAGACAACATTAAAAAAAAATGTAACCGACCAATTGAAGAAGATTCCAGTTTCTGAGCTCCAGCACTGCTACGAAGAGTTGAAAACCCGTCTAATGCGCTGTGGCACTTCCCAAGGGAACTATTTTGAAGACGATAGAGTCTAGAAATAGTTTGATTGTAAGTAAAAGGTTTTACTGAATTAGTTTCATTACTTAATTTACAGACCTCGTATACAGATGATAAGACTGTAAGACCAATGTAAGGGGAATAGGAATATAAGGCTGGGGAGAAAATGCTGAAACACGATAAAATGAAGGAAATTATACGCAAAGCAAAAAACACACGTGAGTCTACAGAAAGCGATTAGAGTGAAAAGAGAATAAACGCGTTATCCCTTTCCCTGCAACGTTAACAGTTCGTTTGGTAAGGACGTCTGTCACAAGTGTATTATATGACACAAATAAATAATCCTTCTCAAAGAATTGCCGTAAAGAACGTTTTCATAGCTACGATCATCAAATATAATTTTAGGTTTAGTTTCCCATTTTGTTTTGTTAAGCATTGCAGACAGAAATAATGTGTAATTGCATTTAATGTCTCCTCTATTTAACTTAGTTCATTAACTGGCTCTATTTTACTATCAATTAACAAAAAATTATTAGTCACTAACGTTTTAGAGACTATGTAAATACTATCCCCTTTCGCTAATAGAACAATAACGTTAATATGTTTGCAATATGTTAGAAATATAATAATTGCCTCTGATACATGTAAAATTGCATTCCAGGTATGTGTGCTCTGAACACGACAGAATCATAAGCGAGGTGTTCGGCACAGGCTTGCCCACTACAAAGAAGCAGTAATTTATTTATTTATGTAAACAGAACTATTAATTTATTTTATTTGTATTAAAAACTTGTCTATTAATTTTGTTGTGCTCATATAAACTGTAGTAAAATCTGTGCTGTCTAAATTTAAGAAAATCTTTGATTAAAGCCAACATTTCCATATCTAAGATATCGACATATTTATTCTATGCGACCTTGTACATCGCATAAGGTCGCATAGAATGTTGGCGCCGCAATGTTCTGGGCTCGATAAATATAAAAATTCGAGTGAAAAAAATTAAAAGTTTTAAATTTAAATAAACCAATTGCTGTATTAAGCAAATTATATTGGTCAGTATATGTTAGAAACGAAAGTTTTATATATGAATCACGATATCGGAATGTTAAGTGTTTATCTGTAGTGCACACATAAGATAAGTAGCTTGCTGCTGACCCGCTCGTATACTTACTAATAACGCTTTGAAAATATCAATAATTACACTCACAAATAAAATTCCTTAAAGAAGTGCAAGTAATTCACCAAGAAGAAAGAGAGGTAGGTAAAGGTACACCTAAAAATTGTCAAATATGGGAAGTGGGAAAGAAGTTTGTTTTTGTTTTTCTTGTACTTTTGTTTGGATGAAAGGCAGACATTGCAACGTTGCGTTTTGTTAATTATTACGCGGTTCAGTTGTGGATAGGTTTGATAAGGCATTAATCTGATAACGGAATAATCAGATGCAATGACTGAACTTGATACGCTGAGAACAGAGAAGGTACGGTAGCATGACAGTGGCGTCACACGAAAGCATTCATCAGTTAACACGAGTTAATTAAGGCAATCCAAACATTGATATCAACGTCAAAACAGTGAGGTGTCACGCGAAATGTAGCTTTCCATCCGTCTAATCTGACAGTACAAACACTGCCTCGTGTTTATAATTAGTTCATCATTTCGATCTTTTTTAACGCAATCAGGTCAATTAATGATATTCTACAATGTTTAAAAAAAGTAATTTTAATTTTATTTTTTTCATATTTTAATGTATTCATTGGAGACGGTTACAAGCAAGGACACGGTTACTCTTTTTCAATGTTTCTGTAGTTGGCACAAATGTTACGCTATACTAGATGGGCCTAAGTATATTTCAAATACAGTATTTGCTTTAAATAATGGGAAGTATATTGTTTATATATTATTTCAATAAAAAGTTATTGGCGTTTTTTTAATCCGTTCTGATACCTGGTAATCACCAAATATCAAATTCTGCGCATAAAAAAAAATAAGAAATTATATTATTCTAAAGGTGCATTTAATCTAACAGCGCTCGTAACAATTTAACACACACACTTATTTATGTATTTATTTCAACGTGACAAATTGGCAACATAGTGAGGCTCGAAACGTCTTAGTGCATATCGGCCATAACTGGAACCCGTTTACGACGGAATGAACTATTAATGGCAAAATTGTTAATAGTAATAAGGATTTAGTAATCAAGTGTAAAACTAAGACAATTATGACATTCAATTTGAATGCAAATGTTTATTAAACACTATGTAATACAAGCACAGTTCTGCGCAGTGTGATTTCAGTGCTCAAAACAAACGAATTTTTCAGACTAATTAATATTTTACAGTGACAGTTTAGTGAGAATAAAAAACATTTATTTTTATTTATGTACACTTTAAATATTATATATATAATCATATTTTTTGTACGTATAAGTAATACAGTGATACTAATTGTAAATATCTGTAAATAGTGGAAAACAGAATGCACAGGTTGATGAACAATAATTAACATGCATAGAAAGGGGTAACCAGGCTGTGTGTGTGTGTGTGTGTGTGTGTGTGTGTGTGTGTGTGTGTGTGTGTGTGTGTGTGTGTGTGTGTGTGTGTGTGTGTGTGTGTGTGTGTGTGTGTGTGTGTGTGTGTGTGTGTGTGTGTGTGTGTGTGTGTGTGTGTGTGTGTGCACGTCTACTTTCTATGTGTGTTCCGCCAGCGGAGATTTGATTTACGTAAGACAGGAGACAGGAAATCCTTTGTTTGTGTACAGTCGTACTTTCTTTGTGTGTGTGACTCTGGTTAGGAGTAGTGACATACCTTTGATGGAATCTCCATCCTTTGATGGCATCCAGATTTCAAGAACAAAAACTATATGGAAGTGAAAGAATTTGGTCATCAAGCCTGGTAACAGCTCAACCAACTAAATTTTTCATCGTCCCAGTATATTTTTACACGGATCTTTTCAAAGAGTAGTTACACATTTTTACTTAATTCTTTCATTTAATAGTATCATACTCTATTTAAAATAAAATTAAAGTATTAGTTTGATTTTAACATTTCCCTAGCCATAACATGTACAACCTGAAACTTTTTGTCGCATAAAAATTATGTCTGATACAGGAATTTTAATTACATTCTTGAATTAGCGTAAAAAGTTGCATTAAGAAAACTGTCAACACCTCGCATGACAAAAATTGTGTTTACCAGCGCAATAACATTCAAGTATAGCCTATGCAACAATAATTAAACATAGATGAGCAGTGATTCAAATTTATATCTCAACAAACTTATACTAAAAACACGAGCGCAACAAAACATTCTGAATAAATTATTATAATGGCGTCACGCGAAAGCTGAGCTTTTTCCAGCTCACATGAGTTAATTAAAGGAATCTAACGTTAATATCACTAGTTCAAAACGCTAAGGTGTCACGCGAGATTCAGCTTTGTCATGTGTGTAATATGACGTTACGAAGACTGTTTCATGTTTAATGATCGTAAGTTTTTTTGTGAAAGTAATCAGGTCAGTTAGTGTCACGTCCGCAGTTTTCACAACATTTTATTTTATTTACTTCTTCTTTCTACATTCTTTCCTATGTGAGAGTAAAGGATACAACGGTCTTTTGTTCTTGTAGTAAGATTAAATATAAAGTTCATATAAAGTCAGTTGCCATTTTTCTTTACATTCGTTATTTTTCTGTGATTTCGCACGTCTGGTTTGTCTTCACTTTATAAGCCTGCTAACTTGTATTTGTTCATACTGATAACCTGTGTCTACATTTGAAAGTTTGTAAACGCTATTACATTTGCCATTGTGACGACAAAACAGAAGAATAATGACAGGAAATGAAAGATAATATGACGAATGTGGCAAAAAATGTTGGAGGAAATCAAACGAGAAGGAGAAACGGATAAATGACTTGATAAAGAAAGTGGACAAAACTGGACTGGCAGAGGAGCTGAAATGATATAGGCAGAAGTGTAGGGAAGTAATGCGTGTTACAAGAAGAAAAAATATGGATAAATTATATTATCAAATGCTTAGAAATAAATAGTAAAGATAGTAAGAAATTAATTGAAAGAATAAAAATAAATAAGTGTAGAAAATGAAACTTGATTTTTCAAATAGAAGTAAGAACTGAGAATTACTATGCTGGTGTTTATGTAATAAACACGGTGGAGAGAAGAATTGAATGCAAATCGAGAAATCAATAAACAACAACAACATTTTAAATGATTTATCTACATAGAGGAATTTACGTAGGTGATTATACGATGTCCAGTAATTTTTCTCTTATGGCCATTATAAGATGGCCAGTACAAGAGTACAAGAGAGTCAAGCACTCTTACGCAATAATTGAAGTGGAACTTTGCCGTCCACTGGAAGCTTATATTTGTACACCGTTGAGATTCCAGAATAATCTTCCATCTTCTGGGCGACGCGGCGCGCTAACAATAATTTGCATAGTTTCAGGCGCTAGAGCGCTCTGGTGACTAGGTCAAAGTCCAACATTGAACTAAACGCGCCGACCGAATTCGGTAGAATAAACGACTAACGTCTCGAACGCCTGTCACGATCCACCCCGAGTATTGCGTAGATAACGCGTGTGACGTTTCACGTAGTTGTTTTTTATCTCAGCGTAGCATCATCATCATCGTCGTCGTCGTCGTCATTACCATCATCATCGTCGTCACCATCATGACTTACAGGAAGAAAATAGCCCAAGCACAAAGACAAAGTGCTCTTTGAGTTTCATCGGCTTACCGCACGGTTTCCGAGCCGGTTGTCTTGGTCGTTGCCGGAGTGATGCCGATTGACCTTCTCGCCAAGGAACGTAAGATCGTCTCTCAGAGGAAGAAGGAGGTAGGTGGTGAAGCTACACACCGAGAGGCCCAAATCTAGATGCTGGAGAGGTGAAAAGCTTGGGAGCAAGAAGAGCGAGGTCGCTGAACAAGAATGCTCATCAAGCAGGTGCAGCCGTGGGCGGAGAGGAAGCATGGCGAGATCGACTATTACCTCACCCAGTTTCTGACTGGACACGGGTATGTTCGATCTTACGTGATGAAAGTTGGAAAGGCCGAGGCACCAAGTGCCTGTACTGCCCGGGGTCTGCAGACGATGCCAGCCACACATTTTTCGTCTGCGATAAATGGGAGCAACATAGAAGATCGTTGTAAGATGATATTAGGCAGGACATCTCCCCGGATAAGATCGTTGAAGCGATGCTTTGAGGGAGGACCCCTGATACTGTGTGGCACCCTTCGCAGAAGAGATTCTTCGGGCGAAGAAGATAGATTCGGATAATACAACATAGAAGGGTAACAAGTAAGATGTGAGTCCTAAGGCTGAAGAACAATAGGCCTAGCCCGAAGTAGTGTGTCAAACAGTTCAGGTTGTGTCCTAAAAGAGGAAAGGGAGGTGGTTTTTTTAATGGGTCGGGTACATGTATTACCTGAACCCACAGACCCCGGAAGTTTGGACCGTTCCGGATTGTAGAGCAGATTTTTCCACCTGCCCTCATTAAAAATTATTATTATTATTGTTATTATTGTCGTCGTCGTCGTCGTAGTAGTAGTAGTAGTAGTAGTAGTAGTAGTAGTAGTAGTAGTAGTAGTAGTAGTAGTAGTAGTAGTAGTAGTAGTTGTTGTTGTTGTTGTTGTTGTTGTTATTAGGCCTATTATTATTAAATATGTATATGTTCTGAAGAGTTAAAAATGTCTACTTATTTTAAACATTATTTGTACAAAAAATAAAATTCATCAACCTACCGCGCACACAAACATACACATCGGTATGACATTAGACCGCTCGAATGTTTCAGTTTTGTTACATAAAGTTAAACAGTGTAACACCTGTTTCCGAGGATGCCGTATAGTGTTTCTGTACATCTGCTGTGTTTGTACAAAGTCAATATGTTAGGTAGGCTTATGGTATTATGTCATTACTCTCTTGGTATTGGACTTTTTAGACAAAAACAGCTGTACTGTATAAAAGCGTCTATATTTAAACTAAAGGTTCAACACATCAATTTTTTTTAAGTTTAATTTATCCACATCAGTACTTTGCGTACAAACTAGTAAAACTGAAAATTTAACTTATATTGATCTTTAAAAAAAACTGTTTTTCACGGCGTCAAACGTTACAAGTTCTTTTTCCTCCAAACCGAAGATTCGCATACGTTTCCTCTAAATCGTAACATGTAAAACAATATGTTGAAGAGAGTAGAGAGTATTGTGAAATACAATAATTGCCTTAACTTAAAAAAAATTTTTAAGTTTTATTAAAAACAAACAAATTAAATTTTACAATATACCACTTTTTATAAGTTTGCATGTACACTAATACTGCGTTACTGACAAAAAATTAAAAATCAAATAATTTAAACAGACCAAAGTATTTTGAAAAAACCTATAACTTTAAGAAAATGATGTCCACACATACAAAATTTTAAAATCTAGAGGTTTAAATTTAAAATCTAAAATCTAAAATTTTAAATTATTCGTTTACTCAAAGCTTTATATCAAATTACTCGACTTCAAATTTGTTTAATGTTTACATTAATATAATACGCAGATGGATAATATTAATAGACTAACACGCAGAGAGAGACACACAACTAAAGTTCTGTAAGGGCGTGGCTGTATCGATTTTAATGCATGGATGTGAAACATGGACTCTCCTGCAAGAAGATATTTCAAAAATAGAGGCCTCGGAAATTAAATTTTTAAGAGCAGTTAAGAGATGTAGTTTAAGAGATCATCTACAAAACGACGACATAAGGAAAGACCTGAAGTTACAGTCGGTTCTGGAGAAAATAAAGGAATACAGGTAGAATTGGAAGTCCCATGTGGAACGCATGGTAGACACACGTATTCCTAAACAAGCGTTTGAATATAGGCCAGTGGTGACGAGAGATCGTGGAAGACCCTGGAAAAAATGGTCAGAGACTCTGTGAAGTCGGAACGGGATATAGCCTAAGCCATGTAATGAAGAAGAAGAAGAAGCCATTAATACATATTTATTAATTCAAAATTTGTTTATTTTTCAAAAACTAATTCTGTAAAGCAATTCTATTTGTTCCTATCTTAAAAGTAATTTCTATATTTGTTTTAAAAAGTTTGTAAGTATTTATATTTATTTATACAGATTTATAAATATATTTTGAAATAATTTCTTAAAAATAACTTCTTCTGAATTAATTTTCTTGAATTCGTTTTCGGGTGTTGTGATCCCTGTTCTCGCACCACTGAAGATGTTTGTCATCGGTGCGGACGAAACGTCTGGAGCTAACATAGATAAACAGACCATTGCCTAACAGCCCGGAAAATTGTGATAATGTAAACCCCGATCACGAAAGCTTGCGTTCATTTGTCAACTTCGTGTTTGTTTCGTAAAATAAGGTTTATTTGTTTTTTCTTTAAAAATTTACGTTAACTACTCACAGCTTTACCCGGTCGATGCTGCGTGCAGTTTTTAAATAGATCGTCAAAATACTTCAAATATTATAACATTTTACTAAATAACTAAACAAGAAGTAAGTTCAGTAAAATGTTATAATATTTCGACAAGTTTACAACATTTACGTGGTTAATGTGCTTGTTCGTCTGGCTGCCATCAATAATCACGTTTTTCACTCGCATCAACCTAAAGCGAAGATTCCTATTCCCCCCCGAGCGCTCAGCTGTAACCCCCCCCCCCCGGTGGTTCGGCTAACTTGTCAGACGAACACTTGAAAGCATTCTGGTGATAGGAGCCCCAAAATTTGACCCTAACTGAACAGACATATATCAGAAGCAACTCCACACATAAGAAAGCCAAAAAATAATACATAAGAAATATCTTTGAATCTTAATTTTTCCTTAATTTTACGTACATTATTTTGAATAAATGAATTTGTTTTTTGTTATGATAAGTCAGCTTAATTTTTATTTAAATTCCTATCTTGTTGACTTGATTATTTTGTAAACTTAAAAAAGTTTACAATACACACACACATATATATATATATATATATATATATATATATATATATATTGTAACGCGACGAAATGAAGGACCCAATAAACAATTAAATCTAATATAAAGTTACCCTAATAAAATAATTTACCTATTTATGAAATAAATAAAATACCAAATGACCACAATGGGTACCATGCAGTGTATAATCGTAATGAATGTATTAGATGAATGAACAAAGAACTATGTATTAATGGTTAAGAGTGAGTGAAAAAATAAGTGAAAGCTAATAATTGCTAATCACAGATAGGACGGTGACAATTAATGGCAATTTCCTAGTGAACACTAGAGTACTCAAACAAACTACACGTAAATAATATGAAAAGTGTGGGTAATAATGGTATATATTTCAAACTAGGTTTTAACTTTGAAAGAATACTTGTAAGCTTTGATGTTAGTCACTAACTATTTCACAAACTGTTATTAAAAAGTTAACCGTTAACTGTTAACTGTTAGTTTAACTGTTATTAAAGTTAAGTTATATACCTAAGTGGACTAACTATCATTTGTGCAAAGACACAAGAGGGATAATAACTTATTCCCAGTAAGAAGAATCCTATTATTAAAGAGTAATCAGATTAAAGGACAGTTTATAATAGACTGACAATATAAAAAAAAATATTAGTATTAAGTATTAAGTATTAAGTATTAGACAATTGTTGAAAGCCTAATTTTATTGTTTAGTGTTAATTAGAGTTTTAGTCATACATACATACATCCTCGGCGCTACAGCCCAGTCCGGGCCCTGGCCTCCAAAAGAAATCTTCCCCACTGGTCTCTACTCCCGGCCAATGTCCACCAGTTTGCTGCACCCAGCCTCACTGCCTCCTTACCAACCTGGTCCAGCCATCTTGTACGCGGTCTTCCCCTCCTTCTCCTTCCCATCGGCAAATAATTCATCACTCTTTTTGGGATTCTATCCTCCGCCATTCTCTGCACATGACCAGCCCAACGTAATCTGTTAATTTGTATGAGTTGCACGATCGGAAGATCTTTAAACCTTTCGTACAACTCTCGATTATGCAGTCGCCTCCAAATGTTGTTTTCCTTCACAGGGCCATAGATTCTCCTCAGTACCCTCCTCTCAAAAACGGATAGTCTCTGCTCATCTAGTTTTTTTAACACCCAGCATTCCGAGCCGTACATCAGGACTGGTCTAATCAAGGTCTTGTATAGGGAGGCTTTTGTATCTTTAGTTATTAATTTTGATTTAAAATGTTTCACCAGTCCGTAGTAACACCTATTAGCAGATAATATTCGTCTTTCAATATCTCTAGAGGAGTCATTTCCAGAGTCCACATATGACCCGAGATATGGAAAACCCTGAACCTTTTCAAATTCATAATCGTTAATGCGCAGGGACAGGGTACGAGTATTGGCACCTACAACCATATATTTGGTTTTGCTTTGGTTTATAACCAAGCCCATAGCCTTAGCGGACAACTCCAGTTCCTGAAAGGCTTCCTTTAAGCCAGATTCAGACCTACTTATGACGTCAATGTCATCGGCATAGGCCAGAAGCTGTACCTCCTTGTGAAATATGTGTCCGCTAGTTTGAATTCCTGAATCCCTGATGACCTTTTCTAGAGCTATGTTGAACAACAGACATGCTAAGGCATCTCCTTGTTTCAACCCATTCAATGTTTTTAAGGAGTTAGATAGATTTGATTGTATTCTGATTTGGCACTTAGAATTGGACATAACTACTCCAACCATACGCACCAACTTAGATGGTATATGCAACTCCTTCATAGCTCTATATAGCATTTTCCGGTTGATTGAATCATATGCCGACTGGAAATCCACAAAGAGATGGTGAGTGGGCACTCCATATTCCAACGTTTTTTCCAGGATTTGCCTTAGTGTAAATATTTGGTCTGTTGTTGACCTATTCCTAGTGAATCCACACTGATATTCTTTTATGTTTTCCTCAGCGTAGGGAAGCAGCCTAGAAAATATGATGTTGGACAATACCTTATATGCTGTATTAAGTAGAGAGATGCCCCTATAATTTTTACATATAAGCGGATCACCCTTTTTATGTATTAAACACACCACCCCATTGTTCCACTCATCAGGCATTACCTCCTCCAGCCATATTCGCTCTATAAGATGGGCAAATTCCTTTATGAAATCTCCTCCTGCGCTCTTTAATAGTTCCCCTGGTAAACCATCGGAACCTGCTGCCTTGTTATTTTTAAGCTTTTCTAGAGCTTCATACACCTCGTCATAGGATGGCACCAACTCCTCTCTATCATCCTCGAATTCTCCTACCTCCTCTTCATTCTCAGATGCCTCCATCGAAGCCTCCCCAACTGAGCCTAGCAACTCTTCGAAGTGTTCTGTCCATCTCCTGATCACGCCAGCATTATCACTCACAAGGCCACCATTATTATCCCTACAGGCATTTGTTCTAGGCTGAAATTCCTGTCTCATATCATTCACCTTCCTGTACATATCTCGGCTCAGCCTTTTACTCTTATATTCCTCTATCTTTTCCATCTGTCTCATCATATACTCCCTCTTTTTTCCTCTATGAATCTTCTTTTCCCTCCGCCTGGCCTTCCTGTATTCCTCTTGAACAGCCCTAGTGCATTTCCTTTGGATCATAAATTTGTATGTCTTGTTTTTGAAGTCAGTTGCCTCTTCACACTCCTTATCAAACCACTCATCTCGCCCATGTCTCTTCTTCAAACCAACGATTTCTTCTCCCGTGGTCACTAACATGTTTTTTAGATTAAGCCAGTGGTTTTCTATATCTTGTTCCTCACGGCATTCAAGTCTCCACTGTCTAATTTTCTCATTAGTAACTTCCTCGAACCTCCGTTTTATTTCTTCTTCCTTTAGCATTTCTGTATTGTATCTAACAGTCTTTATTCCTTTTTCATTTCTATTATTGGAGATTCTAGCTCTCAGTTTTGCAACTACGAGATAGTGATCGCTGTCCATGTTGGCACTTCTATAAACTCTCACGTCTTGTAAGTCTGACTTATGGCGGCCATCCAATAGGACATGATCTATTTGATTGACCGTTCTCCCATCTGGAGACATCCATGTGCCCTTATGTATGTCTTTGTGGTCGAAGAAAGTCCCTCCTATGATCATATTTTGACCAACTGCAAAGTTCAATAGTCGGAAACCATTGTCTGAGTGTTCAGAGTGTAAACTATACTTTCCTATATTACTACAGGTATGGCTGCTTCCCACTTTGGCATTTAAGTCACCTATGATTATTTTTATGTCATGTCTAGGGCTGCTAGCATACGCATTCTCCAGCAAGTCATAAAAATCATCTTTCTCCTCCTCAGGCTTATCATCAGTTGGGGCATGCACGTTTATTATAGTATAGTTAAAGAAAATTCCCCTAAGTCTTATTTTACACATTCTAGGTGTAAGGGGTTTAAAATCGATGATATTTGCTTTCATTCTACGGCTTACCAAGAAGCCAGTTCCAAGCACATGGTCCCGGTTCTGACAGCTGTAATACACCGAGTAGTCCCTTCGATCCATGATTCCAGCACCAGTCCACCTCATCTCCTGCATAGCCAAAACATCTATCTTATATTTGAGAACCTCTCCTATTAATATCTTCAAGGCTCCAGGTCTGTATAAGGAACGCAAGTTCCATGTCGCAAGTTTAAAATCTTTGTCCTTTTTACACGATCCAGTCCCAATTCCATTAATCCGTCCGGCTTTTCCTTTTTCTCTTGGTTTCATAACAATCTTTTTTTTTATGGGGTGGGTTGTTAACCCTACGCCCAACCCCCAACCTGGAGGACCAGGGGTTTTATGTTTAGAGTTCCCGTCTCTTAGATGAGTTGCCTTCACTGAGCTAACGAGTCTCATCCACCCGTCCGCAGTAGACCATGCTCACTAGATCTATGGGCGCCGCCGTTGACATTTTTATGTTCTTCCGCCGCCAACCCCGCCATGCATCCTGCTGCCGACACACTACATCTTGGTAAGCCGGGTCCCTGATTACCTCAGGGCCACCTCGCCCAGACCCCCATCTCTCGTTGGCTCGCCGACCCAAGCTGCCGAAGGGATTGGTTACCACAACCTTAGCATGGGTTGCTCGACTTAACAGGGCCCACCGCTTGTAGGTGAGAGTTGGAGTTGGAGAGGAGAGGCTAGTGACCAGCTCTTGTATGCAGGCCATATATTACGCATCACTCCCCCATTTAGGCCCCGAGTTTTAGTCATAAGGGCATAATATTGTTTTAATATCTGTTTCATGTTTATGTTTTTATGTTATCTCATGGAATAATTATAATTAATCAAAATGTAAAAAGCCAACAGGCTACATAACGTTTATAAATTGAAACATTGTACAAAGGAAGTACCAAGATATAGGCCAATATCAACATAATATTATTGTTAAACTAACTAACAAATGGTTATATTAATATAAGTTAGTAAGAAATAGGAGAATTACTGTGATAGGCCTATGTTTAGATGTTGATAACAACATTTTAAATAGATTATTGAATTGTAATGTAATTTGGTGAATGTCAAACTGCTTGAAGACCTATAAAACAGAATTCTGTAAATATGAAAAAATATCTATTAGGGCACTCACACATAACAAGTGAGATATCAAAATACTTGTCTTTCTATAAGGAAGATCACTTTGTAAATTAATTTAAGTCTAATTAAATACTAAATAGGGAGTAATTTGGAGTATAAAATGTAAAAATTGTAAATTTTAAATAATCAGGGTCACATGACACTTGAACCCAACGGTATTGACCAATAGGAATTTAGTTAATTTTGGTCAAGCCAGTTGAAGGAAAAAGAAAAATACATTATTCTATTGTTAGACACGAAAGTATTCAGAACACCTCTGTGCAGCTATGAGCCACAAAGTATAACGAAGAATCAAATCCAAGTGGAAGAAAAAGTATAAAATTTTGTAAAACAGAATCTAAAATAAAGAAGAAAGAAATGAAAATAATATAAAATAATAAACAAAAGAAGAACAAGAAAAAATAATATTTTAAAGAAAAGTGAATAATTAATTTCAACCAAAGAACTGGGTGAGACTTAACCTTTATAATACCACATTTACAACTACACGACCCTAAGATTAACTTAACTAACACTTTTCTTCAATAGAACGCTAGTGAAAAGAAAACAAAATCTAATTCAAACACAGTGATCATTTTGTGCAATTTATTTTATTTTAAAAAATTGGTGGTGAATAGATTTCACACAGAACTGGTTTGACAACAAGCCGCCATCTTCAAATGTTTCTTTGAATGCTGGGTACAACCATGATGCATTGCGTTGGCAAACTGAACTGAACAAATATTTAGTTACACATTATTAATTTTAATTTTATTTGTATTAGTCAATAAGAATTAAATAATTGTAATGTATAATACTTCTTTGTGGACATTTCGAACTTTAATAACAGTCTAAAGAACCCCGAACTGAGATATTATATGAAAATAATTTAGAATCAAACTGAAAGCAAGAATCGATACAGTCAATTACCACTTCGACCTTAGAGTCATTAAACTGAATTCATAAAAATAAATGTGATAATTATTCCTAACCAGTAGTAAATGTGTTTTATTTATATAAATAAAATATAATTAAAGGGTTTTTGTTTGATAAAGGAAGAGTAAAACATATTCGGCGATTTGAACTTCGTCATAAATAAAATATCACGAAGATAATCGGCAACTCGAAACTACAATCTAAAGTAAATGTTGACAAGCCTAGTCCCGCCATACAAAAAAATAATTATTAGTTTTTTTTTAAACCATTAGACAAATAAATAATTTTTTTTTTACAAAATAAATAAAGGAAGAGGGATTAAGGGATAGTACTACATTAAGCTACGGTAATTAAGAATTGTTGATCGACGTGAACCCCATCACTCGCTGACTCATCAAGGTTAACTAATTTTAAAATAAATAATTTAAATAAACAAAATACTAACAATATTATAAGAAAACGAAAACTTAACTTTACAGATTGACGTATCCAAAGCGGATTCTACAAGAACTTCAACTTTAACTCAACCTACAATAAATATAATTCAACTTCATAAATTCAACCTTATACTTTATAAATAATATTACAAGAAAGAGGAATACAAACACTCTCTCTCTTTACGTTACATATTGGCGCTTCCAACGAGGGGCGTTAAACAAAACAAAATAAATAAATAAATAAACCCAGAGCCTACAACTCTTGTTGAACAGTAAATTGGGAAACCAAGAAGACTGGTATATACTCTCACTCACTTTACGTTACAATATATATATATATATATATATATATATATTGTTGGCCCGCCTAACTTCAAAGTTTTTTAATTCGGCCCTCAAGTGAAAAAGTTTGGAGACCCCTGCTCTAGCAGGTTGCCCGAGTGAGATCTGCAATCTCGATCGGTGCTCCGATGAAGCACTCTGAAGGCGGGTTACTGATTCGTGATCCGCGACCCTTGCGTTCACGCCTCGAAGAGGAAATTGCAAAGAGAATACTGTGCCGAAGTCCGTCGTTCGTGGATAAATCTGTCAGAAGCCGTGATCTGAGCATGCGCAGAGCGTGTTTACTACTACTACCCGTTCCCAAATTGACAACGTGTATAGTCTGGTAAACGTCAATCGCATTGCTCGAGTATGTTTCATTCACTTAAGTGACGTAATGGATGCAAATTTAGATAATATTGTTTAGTTTTCATTGTAATTGTTGTTCTAATTTAATGTCTCAGTCCCGGCTTAATGTGTACACGTTTCTTCTCATAGCTACGTGTCAAATCTGTATCAGTGCTAAGTTTTCCGTTTTGTCTTGTGTTACTTTAATAACCAGTGTGGTCCTGATAGTGTTTACGCATTTCTGTAGTTACCTGCATATATGTTTTATTTCTATAAATAACATTATCTTAATTTCTTTTTGATATTTCTGAATTGGGCAGTAAAGTACTGCACAGCCAAGCACGTGGCGTTCTGCGCAACCTATTAAAATTTATTGTGAGTGAAGCTAACGCTAAAAAGTTTATAATAAATAAAAAAAAATAAAAAAGTCCTCAGTGGCTCCGAGTGTATCTGTAAGTCAATCAAAATAATAAAAAACGAATCAATTGAAATTGGAAACCGGCGGATGTACATCTTTTTGTACTCCTCAGAAAAAAATGCAAAACTTGTCACCGGACTAGACGAGTTTGATAAATCCGTAGTTTGCCGCGTAACAAACAATTTTTACGTTGCTTTATTGGCAAAATTACCTAGTAATTAGGCCTATAAAACAGGGCAAAACAAGTCTTTACAAGATTTTGTTTCCATTGGGTTTCAGGTAAAAAAAAAGAAAAAATACAAAGTCAATTTTTTATACAGCAGCCGCAAGTTAGGGTTACTGTCAAACTGCATAAATGAGAGTAGGCCGATAGTGTGCAGCCTATAGCCTACATGTAGTTCTCTCGCGCAAATAAAGGTATGGATGCAGCAGGATGAAGCCACACCAGCACTGTGTGTACCAATTTCGAAATCAAATTTATATTAAAAACATCTCAACGCTTGCGCGTGCGATTGTTTATTTATTTTTTGCGACTAATGTGTAATTAATAGGCAAAAAGGATATACATAAATTATAATAAATATAATAACGTACGCTACTTAAGAGTCGCCATCATCATGAATTCAAATCTAAAAAACTAAATTTCAATACTGTGAGAGAGTTATTATTGGAAATTTTCCCATGTGTTCAAAAAGTGGTATGTCATTAATAATAAGATGTATCAAATAAATACTCTTACTTAACGACTTAATACGCTTAATAAATGATTACTTAATTAACGTTAGTTGGCTACGTACTTTAGCAGGCCTATTGTACAGTTCCACTTGCACATAACAGCGTTGAAGTAAGTCTAATGAACCTCGACTGCGCGGTACTTACATACCTTAATAATGATATTACAGTACACAGCCTTGCCAAAGTTTAGGCTAATCCATTAGTAGCAGTGACATTAACAAACTGTGTAAGCCCATCACAAGTTGTAAAACTATTAACATAATTAATCACAGCCTCCACGTGTCCACTTGGACCAACATGCCCAAAAATGATTCATTATGCACGTAGAGGACCACACATTTGACTTCAATTTGATAAACTTTTCCGTACCTCATATTCTGTTTAGATTTTGATATACCACACACATATACAGACATATATTTATTTTCTAAATTAAATTAAGTCATGTCGAAATATTTATACAGAAATTAGTGATTACTGGCGGCTCAGTAGACCAGTGGGTATGGCACCTGGCTACTAATCTAGAGGTCCCGGGTTCGATTCCCGGGCCCGCACCATAAAATCAAGGTGCGTTTTTCAGACCCCAGGTCGACCTAGTCTGTTGAAAATGAGTACCTGGGATAACATCCTGGGGATAATAATGGGCGGCTGAAGCGTAGTGCTGGCCACACTGCCTTCCTTGTATACCGTACGGCTCACATTAGGCGGCCTACATTGCCTACTCCTAAGCTACTTCGGTGGTATACATGGGAGCCATTATTCTTATTATTAGTGATTACTGAAAGGAGGCAAGAAACTATGAAGGAAGATGAGAACTATGGTAATATTATATAAATTCGTGACGACCGTATGGACTGATATAAAGTGCACCCAATTAATTCTCGGAAGATGTGTAACAAAAGTAGATTTTTCGGCATAGAAAATAATGAACACTCCGACACTTCGATAGCCAGAAGACTACCCAAACTCAAGTCTGTGCAAGGTAGGTTTTGCGCGTTGTCGAGTGACAATGATATATTTTTTTTTTCAATTGCAGTAAATTTTCTTTAAACCTTGTAGATAGATATTGTTTTACAAGCACCTATTATTTCTTCTTTTTTTATAAGCGCATTTTGTAAGGTGCGCCCAGACATGCAACAACGTGTCGTAACGCAACACCGTCGCGTGTCATAGACGGCACACCGCAACCGCAACATAGTAACGTCGGGGCGTTCCGTCACTTGTCGGTTTTCCAGCGTCGCATCAAAGGAATGTTACGCACTGGCGTTACGCATGCTCTTTGCATATCTAGACGGTACTGCGTGACCAGTGCTTTATCAGTAACCTACGACCTACGCAACATGGAGTGTACGTTCTTCTGTTATACAACTGCGTATGCCACCATCGTTTTTCCAGACGTTTCTTCTTTTTTACTAAATAGTCCATGACTATATAGGCTGCCGCAGCAATATCCATAGTTTTGTCCTGCACACTACACGTACACGTCCACTACACCTGTACACGTTTCCAACAAGAACTGACGGATGGACCGGCGTAGTGTTGTTGCGCGTACGATGTATGTGTCACGACCATGTCCTGTTGCGATGTTACGTTACGCGTCGGTGTTGCGTTACGATACGTTGTTGCATGTCTGGACGCACCTTAATAGTAAACTGAGGCAAACAGTGTTTTAAAAATTCAAAGTGCCGGCAAATTTAAAGTTTAAATTTAAATTTTATGTTTCAGGAGATTTAAATGATAAAAAGATTTTAGTTTTGCTCTTTTAACTAAGTTGAGTAAAAGAAAAACGTTCAAAAACACTATCCGGTTAATAAAACCTCGACTGCATAGCAAGTAGGAATTGTTGACTGTATGTGAGCCACATTTTTGGACTGTTATTTATTAAACAACTAGAGAGCGCAGCAAGCATGTAATAGACACAGAAAAGGATTTTGATATTATCAATGAAAAAGAATTCTACACATTTTAAAGCGTTTAGTGCTTAGTGACTGCGTCGATATATGACTTAAAGTTTTGCAACAACATTCAAGTAACACTAAAATGTCGGGTCCACACAATGTTTAATTCAAAGGGTGCGAAATATGTTGGCTTTCAACGAAGACAAAAAAAGGACTATTATTTTCCTAATATAAGTGGCACCTGTAACTTACGCTATCCCACGACACCTACTGATTTGTAAAATTTATTATTCTTTACGCTTTCCACGGTTCACTCTGAGTAGTACAAAATGATTCTGTGTCGCTTCGTGTAGGCGTAAATTACGTGGCATTTTTCTTATCGGTAAAGAATGTTTATGGCAAACGATGAATAAGCTTTTAGCATTACCAACACATAACCTAACAGACAGACATTTGAATAACGAAAACCCGGCAGATATTTCGATTTAAGGCGATATCTAAATTTTATTGTCTTGTAATATTTTAATACAGGTTGTTGCCTGTTTTTGGGACTGCTCTATTTAGCTGTAGCTAATTTCAACCTGAAAACGGACGATAAACGCCATATCGCTGAGACCGGCACATTAACGTTAACGACACGACAGCATGGTAAAATCAGTAAACTGGTAGCTTATTAGTAATACAGATTTTCTATACTATATGTGAGATGTATCGATATTACTGAAGAATTCTGAATCGATTACTGAACGAGCGAAACTAGTTCTCAGTTTCGTCTCAACTGTTTGGCATTTGTCTGTCTCTCTCCCTCTCTCTCCCTCTCTCTCTCTCTCTCTCTCTCTCTCTCTCTCTCTCTTTCTCCCTCTCACCATCCCTCCCTCCCTCTCTTATCTTATTCTCATGTATACAGTACATGCACTCAAAACGCACTTACACGATCTAGTCTGTAATCGACAAATGTGTGATGTGACTCTTAATATCTGTAAGTACTTACTTATGATAACAAGTTAATATATTATTAGTGATGATGTATGTGCTTTGAGAGATGAGTTGTGGCGCATGTGTTTTCTTTTTTTTTCTCAATAATTAATAAACTTTACACCAACTCATTTCCGCTTTTTAACGTGTCTTTTGTTTTACAAATCATTAGTTGAACGAGTGAAGCAAGTTCTCACCTTTGACTCGACCGTTTGCCATTTGTCTGTCCGTCTACCTATCTGTCTGTCTGTCTGTCTAACTATTTAGCGTATGCCTCATGATAACTTCTGAGATCATCAACCGATTTTCGTAAAATTTGGCATCCGTGTTCATACTTTTATCTTACAGAAACCTACTGTTTTGAGATTTACCCCTCCAAAAATAGGGGGTGGGAGGCAAAATTGTGAAAAAATAGCAGAAGCTCATGTGGAGTACAAAACCACATTCGGAATATAGTGTTAATTTTTTTTTATTTTGAAATTTTTGTCCGTCAGGTCCTAAATAATTGGTGAAAATTCTGATAAAACCGCAAAAATTCATATAAACTATCAGATTAATGTAAATTTAAACCACAACCAAATATAGTATTCATTTTTAAAAATTTAAAAATTTTTGGATGTCAGGGCCTAAAAAGTGGGTGAAAATTTTTATAAAATCCAAAAATTTATGTGGGGTATCAAATTAAAAAGAATTGTAACTAAAATATGCATGTAGTGTTAAGTTTTGGAAATTTCAATATTTTGAGACCCCAGGCCTATGAAAAATCAAAAATTTGAAAAAATTGTAAAAACCAGCAGGCGTCAGACTAAAAGGAATTGTAGCCTTTTAGAACATTGCAACATTCGTTAAACACAGACGCTATAGAAAACTCTAGAAATACTACAGGAGTATTAGTGTAGCTGACAAACAATATAATTTTTGTGGTTGCCGTGATGATTTGTGTTGTTTATTTGTACACTTTTAGATATTCTGATGTCATTCTGGTGCCTTGAGGCCATCGTTTGCGACTCACTGACGTACAGCCATTCACCCATTGGCGCGAATAGTTCCACCGTGGGTTACGGCGTGTTTTCGTGGGGATCACACATCCTTGTCATAACTCTGTTACCATTGCCCTAAAGAGTGACAGCTGTTGCCCATCCCGCAGTAGTAGTAGTAGTAGTAGTAGCCGCCAACGAAAAGACTGAAATAGTATTGCTCACCCGGCGACGGATCCTCACAATCATATCGGTATAAGTGGGAGCTGAGGCTATACTTACTAAGAAGGCAGTTAAATACCTAGTGGTGAGGCTAGATTCAAAGCTCTCTCCTACTGGGAGTAAATCAACTATGCAGCTGATAAGGAAGCTCACATGACCACTAAGCTCAGCAACCTCTCTCAGTCTGAAATCGTTCAGTAATTTACTAGACGTTGAAGCGTACAGTGTAAATGTTTCATTAGTTCTGCATATCTACTGTCGATTCAACATTTTCTTAAGGCTTGCTGGCTGGCTTGAGGTCATTGCTGGTAGTTCGTCCGTATAAAGTGCCTTCCATAAATCAATGTGTATTAATTTTATACTGAACATTAAGCCTACATTACTGCTTGTAAAACGCAAAGAAGACGATTCCAAACTTTACCAGCTTTCAGTTCTTGTGTAGAAACTTGTTACGACTATATAACTTTCTTTGATATTAAGAACGCGATAATGATTTCAATACTCCAGCGGTAAGTCTAGATAGTTCTAAATTTGTGAATCAAGACGTTCTTATGTAAAATGATACGCACATGTTCACATGCCCAAACGCGTAGGAGATAGTCAGCTAGTAGCGGACAGTTACGCATTTTGTACAATTTCTCAAAATAAGGTGAACTCTAATTAAGATAAATACTTATAAATTTCACTTTATTCATCTTTTAAAAAGTACACATACAAAAATGACATAAAAGGTAATAAGAATTTGTTTAAAAAAATGTTAATCACATCTGCACTTTACATTTATTGTGGATAGCACTGGACACTTTAATAAAAGTAAATTATTATCAAAACTAAAACACTGAAAATATACAGCGGGGATACAACTGTAATATTTTAGTCCTAAGACCATCTTAAAGCGTAGGCCTATTATAATAAACTAGGCCAATTATTTTTAGCGTATATGAAAATTTCACAAATAAAATTTTAGTTCCTATGATTCTTTTATCCCGCGCACTCTGTGTGAGTCCACTTTTTAAATTCCTCGCAGTGAATCCATGTTTCTCCACAAAAGCCAGGAAATGTCGCGGTAGCTTCTGTACTGGTTGATGCCTCTGAGACCATTCCATGAGGGGGCTAGAGCACTATGTTTTAGACACAGATTCTGTAGTAGTCCTAGTTGAATGTTCCCCTTAAAAATTCAGAACTTTACGAAACTTTCTTTCAATTGTTGATAATTTTTTGTAACGGAGGCTTCCTTTGCCGGTTCTCCAAGTGCTGTTTACATGGCGTGTATGTTAATATTTCACTCTTTCCCGTGCGTCTTTTTCTTGTCTTTAATATTTCCTGATTGTTTCGAGAAACTGGCGACAGTTTAGTTAGTAAACGTAGGTTATTAAAGCCAGGTCTAAGATCCTGATTATTAAGCTGACTTTCTTCTCTAGCTTTTTACATGCTTAGGCCTATTGTAGTCTTTACTCTTGTAATCTGATTTTGAGAGTGTTAGTTTCAATTTTAAATTGAATTGTTAGACGGAAGACCTTAGGTTTTTCCCTCACTCTTCTCTTTGTTTCTGCCTGATCGAGCAGACGTGTCAATATTCTTCCCACATTTATAGCAGTTATACGGTTATGAAGTGTTCTTTTTGACACATCAAATCTTAAAGATGCTTCTCTACACTTAAAGTGCCTGACAACACAAGATCCATTGGTTTTTTTTTTTTTTTTAATCCCTGTCAGTCCAAGCCCGTCTTTTATTGTTAGCTACTTTAGACAGAGACATATTCTCACTTCCAACAACGTTACCTGAAAAATAAAAACCCCCTTAGTTGGTTAAATTTAAGTACGAATTATGTCCGGTGCTACCTGACTACACCTGTGTCCGATACTACCCGACTGTCCTTCATCATAAAAAATGTTAATTTTTGTTAGAACAGAGGTTCCTTATTATAATTTTTGTACGGCTGTGTTTAACTTCGTAGGTGGTGGAGATTTATTTATTTATTCTTTTGACGGTTGACGCATGTTGTAGCATAACAGATAAGCCCATAAAAATGAATGGTAAAATGATCATAGAAATAAAATAACAACATAATTAAATCCGAAGAAAGCAAAATAAAATAAATAATTAATTAAGAACCACCGTGGAATACAATCATTGATTAAAATAAAAGTTCGTGTAAAATAAATGTTACAAGGAGTGATGAATCATCAAAACCAGTTTAAAAAACTAAATATGAGAAAACAGGTAATACCCAGGTAGGATGGGAGTAGGTAAGGAAGAAACCCAGAAAATGACTAAACCCACAACAAGATGAAGAAAATATGTTATAAGAAACGTCCACAAGAAGATGAAGGAAATAATTTTATAAGAAACCAGAAGAAGAGGAGGAATCAATGAAGAAACTAGAACAAGACAGCATCCACAAGAAGAAGGAATGCTCTTATAAAAAAAACCCAAACCCCTAAATAAATATAATAATAATAAATCAAAGTATAACAAAATATCAAAGGTAAAGACCACATGTACAATAGATGTAAACCAAAAAGTGTATAGAGTAAGAATTGAAAGAGAACCAATGTGAGATAATAATATAACACCAAAAACAAATCTTCATTTTAATCTATAAATAGATTTCTTGATTCTAGTAAAACTATATAACTATTTCGAATTAGAATCAAGGAACAAATAGAGAATCAGTGCAAGTTTTAGTGTTATAGAAAATAAACCTTATATTTCAATATTGGTGTTCACAAACTGAGTAGATGATGAAATACTACAACTTTAAAGTGATTTAATTGGTGTTCATGAATAATGTAAATAGAGTATTATCATGACCTATAATACATGTGTTTTAGTAGATAACTGCCACTTTATTAAATAACATTCATTAGAATGAATAAAATAGAACAGAGCAGGCCATAATAAAAATGAAGTGACAAGGTATCATTACCCCAAAAAACCAAAAAAAAAAACAGATATATTTAAGAAATATAGTATAAGATTATAATAATTATGTTTGTTTGTATAGAATAAGGTGTTAGAAATAGTTAAGTTTAAATGTTAGAATCTAACATTCCTTATTTATAATATTTCTTGTGTATTTTATCAATCAATAAGTATACAATGTCTGAGTTGAGAAGACAAATGTTAATTTGATTTATATGTTATGTATTAATGGTATGAACCATATACTAATTGTTATTTTTGTTTACAATAAGAAAATGTTAATTTGAGTTATATGTTATTTGTTAATAGTATGAACCATATACTAATTGTTAACTTGTTAAAATAAGGAAAATGTTAATTTATGTCACAATAGCAATGAAAGTCAGAGAGGGTATAAATCAATATGTATTATTTAAAAAAAAAAACTTTGTATGTAGAAACTATTAGAAATCTAGGCCAAATGTTAAAAACTAAAAACAGGATCAAATTTGATTAAATAAGTATAGAAATACAATTAAACTGAAGGAATTTACATAAGGTAAATCAGTAGAAAAGTCATGTAATTAGAAATATAAGTAAAGAAGATTTTGTAAAACTATAGCCAGAATTATTGTTAAAAATGGAAATGTAAGAACTCAAAATTTGGAGAGGGGAGTCATATATTACTGAATAATATTTTAAAACATAACCGATTAATCTAATTGCAAGAAATTAAGGGAAGATAAATCTTTTATTACAATCTGAAATTTAATATAATCAATAATATAACTTATAATATGGCTTCATTTGAAAGACAAGGACAGGAAGTTGGATTTAAAAATTACATTACAAAATGAAGCAAAATACCATTTTAGATTACAAACTTAATAAAACTACATTATTTCGTATCAAATTACGCAGAATGAACTGAAGAAGAAGATTAAGTAGTTACTAGATAATAAATTTGAAGAATAACAAAAATATAATCAGTTATATAATGTAACTTTATCACATCCACAGGATGCAATAGAAATTTGGAACAATGCATTGAATAATATTGGCTTGGCTAAGACTTTGGCCAAAGAAGGAGGAAGTAAATTAGTTGATTATTGAACGTTGAATGATACACTTGATACGTGTGCTTAAAAACTTTAACCTAGTTGCTACTACCGTAATGGCGAACGTTTTCGAAGCCCAAAAGTGACAAACGAGAGTTTCGGAAAAAACATATTTTTAAACGGAGACCGAGTGAGATAAACACCTACAGACATTCAACTATAACTATACAGAACAGAACACCAGTGATTACACATTTAAAACCACTAAAACAGTAAAAACACTTAACCATAAAAGAGTGAATACACGCCTAACCGACGAAAGTGAACTTGACTTAATAATACACTATTTTTCAGAGTACAACACCAAAACTGAACCAGAGACACTCCACCAACACAAGAAGGAAGAATTGCAGCCACCAGGACGAAAATTCAGAGGGAAAGCATCTTTATTTAAACTTTGAATCAGCGAGGTGAGACCGGCTTCCAACTATACACGAGAGGCAGCCATCATTGATTACCCACAATACAACTCAACACAGCCTTCACAACTGATTGGTTTGAAAACGACTCACTTACCATTATATATTCAATATTATATCTGTATTTTTAATCTTTAAGGTGATATATTTGTAATGTTACACTTGATAAACTTAACCCTTATTCTCTGACTTACCATAAAATAACTGGTAAAAGAATCCTGATATAAATAATTGTACGATTTAACAACACCCTGAGAATCGATTGACAAATCGATAAAGAGTCAAAAGATATTGAATTGTTAATAAAATTTCTTATTTATTTCATACTTACACAGTTTTTTTCATTCATAGAATATAAATAACATAATAATTAAATTTAATAAAAGTAACTACCAAAATCTCACCATGAAGAAGGAAGATAACCTCCAAATAAGAAAAATAAACAAATCGATTGTTCTTGGAGACGAATCTATCAAGTGGCGAGAGCATTTAAAAATACCGAAAAGTCAATAAAACAATTAAAACAATAAATAAACGATTCAGAACACCACAGAACATAATTAATTAATTGTTTTTAATTAATTATATAAAAAAAATGTTATAAACAAAATTTTTTTTAACACAAACATTATTTTAAATATAAACAAAAATTTTATATTTACAACAAACACGTTTAGTTACAATGTTAGTGAACGAATCTCGGGTAGGCTTTAGTTTGTATTTAATGTATCAGTTTAACATATGTACACCTGAAGACGATCACAGCTTTTTTAGTGGTCGAAACTTTACTTAGCATATTCTAATAATGGTTATAGTCCGACCTAAGCCGCCTTATAATGTTAAAGTACGATCTAAAGTTAAGTTTAAAGATAGTTAAATGTTGAGTGTCTGCTTTGTCTGTAAAAATGTTATATGCACAAATCAGTGTCTGTCTGGTAAGTGGCAACAAATATCATATCACTGCCTCCAACCGCATTGTTCACAAACGGTTCTGGAAATTATATGCGTTATAATGTTTCCACCCCACTAAACGTTGTTGTTTAGTTTGCTGTTATGCAGCCACGACTACGGTTACAGAATCCATAGTATACGGGACATAGACGGCTATCAGTTATTGTAGGATGACAGATAGTTTTTGGGTGTGCCCGACTGTCTTACAGTTGAACTAGGATCAATTTATTTTGTTTCACAAGGAAGCCTTTCAGAGTTAGTGTTTTGTGTTACCGTATCATATGCTTCACTCATTTTACTTCCATGTTCCATAAGGAAATGGAAGTATGGTGATGGCGAAAAAAATCGTGTTCGAGATAAGGGCTGATTCTGATTGTACTACCCTCAAAACATCAAGAAAAGTCATTTTTCGAAAAGTGTCTCTGTGTGTAGTTTGTTGTTAAAATTCCTTCCCGGGCTGTTTGGCCGTGTCCAATGTATTCTGCAAAACCAGACGTTTCGGCAGTGCCATCGGCTGCCATCATCAGTAAAAATTGAGTGCGCTAACGTGAGGTGGTAGTATACGTTAGTGACTACAGTACTGTGGTTAAGGCTGCAGCAAGAAGTAGAAAGAAGTAGTTTCTACAGAAATATTTCATTTTGAAAATGATTTTAAATATAAATCTTAGAACATGGAAGTTATGTATGGTTCTCCATACCGTATTTCCTATTTTATAAATTTTATGTTGTGTATTTAATTTTTTAAGATTTTATTTTATTCTTTTACGTAATTTGTGTGTCAAAATAATTATGACTTACAACTATGTGTATTGTAATTTATTTACTTAAGTTCATGACCGTTTCAATCGTGTTCGTACCGTAGTCGTATCGTCAAAGTGATTAAGTATCATTGATGTTAGAATAAAGCTATTAAACATGGCAATATTCCAACGCAAAATTGATACTAATATCGATTCATAATTTTTTTGACATGCGTTTATGTAGTCAATTTATTTAACACTTATCTTTATAATATTGTGTATATTTAAAACTCCTAAGCGATGGGTGATTCCTATCACCCTCGGATTGCCTAGTACTTTTACACATGATGTGTCAATCCCCATGTTCTGGGGCCGTCCCCAGAAGCTGTAAGTAGCGGTTGAAATACCTTTCAGGGTTAGATCTTTCAACAGAATCTTTCGGCTGCCACTCAGTGCGTCTGAAGATGATCCCACGATTTTGGAGATCGAAACGCCCAGTTTAAAAATTCTACGATATAAGCAGACCGAGTAAAGGGATCACCTTATTTGTGTGTAGTATTGAATCGGTACCTTATTTGTGTGTAGTATTGAATCGGTACCTTATTTTTGTGTAGTATTGAATCGGTACCTTATTGTGTGTAGTATTGAATCGGTACCTTATTTTTGTGTAGTATTGAATCGGTACCTTATTTGTGTGTGGTATTGAATCGGTACCTTATTGTGTGTAGTATTGAATCGGTACCTTATTTTTGTTTTTATTTGAATCAAATATGATATTTGAAAAGTCACACGTTTGACTTAAACAATGATTAAGTCATTCTGTTAAGGTATCGCAAAAATCAATGAATTAGTTCTCAAAATAAATAAAAACTAATAAATTATATTATAATTTAAGGAAGATATAGGATTTTAATCTTTTGTTATACGAAAATTCTGTACTTTTTAGGAATGCTTACAGAACACAGATACTTCACCCGACAACAATCCAGCGTTGGTGACGATGATACTCTAAACGTGTCTTAAGTAAGAAAACAATTATATCTTGGAATTACAGTATAAAGTTATAGGCATATACAAGCGCACCAATTTGATCTTCAGAGAAAGGTGCAGTAAAAATCGGAAAGCTGAAAACGCCAAAGTATAAACAGACACTACACACACACACACACACACACACATCTATAGCGCTGTTAATAACTAGTCCTCGAAATGTTATCTGCTCATGACTCATGACCGTTCTTACTACACTCGTATAAATATAGTTAACACTTACTGCAGAGTTACAGATTGTATTTATTTTATTAGTGCTTGTTTTTCTTACCACTGATTTCGCACCAGTTTATTTGTTTGTTTCTGAATGAAGATGTCTTTCAAGGTTAGTGCTCTGTGACATAAAAAGTTTGAATTATTTGTGTATACGAATCTTCATATTGCTCATTGTTTCAGGCTAACCTTTATTCTTTTTTAAAATATTGAATACTTTATGTGTCACTCTAATAATAAGTTATAACTATGTGAATTGTATAAATTACACGTTTCATAATCTTACGACGCGAGAGTCAACACTCTTAAATCTGAAGTAGGCTATCGTCAGAGCAATTAAGCATTTCAACGTATTATAGATACGAATTTTCATTTATAGCCTAATTGTTTCGATTTTTCTCACTTCGTTTACATAATCAACCCACTTAAAAAGGCCAGTCCGCGACTAAATCGATTTTTTCATGATTTTTTTAAGGTTTACATTTTTATAATATAATCTTGTATAGCATTTATTGTCGGCTTAAATGTTTCGAATTATTTTTCAGTTAAAAAGAAGAATACCTTGTAGAAGTCTGCACAAACTGATACTACTTTGTTGGTTGTTATAATACACATGTCTGATATCAGCATTAATATAGTATTGTTTACTTTCTACGTACGGTATTTTTCAATCGCCTAGACATGTGAACGACGAAACACCTTTTAATGTGTACAGTATAAGATATTCTGTGAAGCGTTATCAAGTGGTTATCTAGTATTGAAAAACTTGAAGAGGTGTTTGTCAATAGAAGTTGATACTATTATTAAAACTTCTTTGGTACTGACGTTTGCACTGAAAGGGAAACAACGTTGCCAATCTCTGACCACGTGACTTCTACAGTTGATAAACACGAAACAATGATTCACATACAAACACCTTACAACACATTCACTCTCAAGGTCATTTAATACGGCTTTTCAAGACAAAACAGTTTACTTTTAAAACATGATATGATATCTCTTAATGTACTTTTAATTACAGTAAGACATCCAGAGATGCTTTTGTAGTGAAGTCGCGTATCTTATATGGTAGTGAATAAGATTATTTAATGTATGGTTGCAATAACATGTACGTATTATACTGTACATTACCTTCATCATAGTGCACACTAATCTGTTCACAATCGCGTAAAAAATCTTTTATTTTGTGAAATGACATGAACCGTGTTACGCAAATTCTAGTTAAGTCCAACTCTGGTAATATGAGATCTTACTTAATACTTTGGTATGGATTTAATATCATAATAATTTACTCGAAAAACGTGATAAATAATTACTCTATTATTATATCATGAACTTAATAAATACAGATAATTTGGTATTAAGCAAGCATAAATATTTGCGAATTCTTCATAAATGAAACTGCCTATAAATAGTGAATAGAATCAATTTATAATTGATAGAAATTGTAATATTGGACTATAATATTTCGTTTGTTAATTTTTGTTTAGTTAAAGATTAAATTAAATACTTTTATATTGCAATTTTATATTTAACATTACTTCTAACATTAAACAAAATAAAAACTTACGTTTATAATGAGTGAACTCCGCTTAATGTAGAATCACTATCTTCAGATTCAACTGATTCACTGTCACTCGAACAATTCACAGAAATTATCAAATTTTCTACCTGCTGTTCCACTATACACTGTACCTTTATTTTTCCAAGCGTCTTCAATAACTGACTTGGTGTGTTCGACTACCTTCTTCCAGTCTTCTCCAGTAATCATTTGCATGGCTTCATTTGTTAATTTTTCTACTTCACTCATTGTGAATTTTGTATTATTTATGGCAACGTATTTTTTAACCCTGGCCCATATTAGTTCTATGGCGTTAAAGTGACAATGATATGGAGGCAACCGGATGACTTTATGACCGTAACTTTCAGCCAACTAGTCAACAATATACACAGGAAACTTTGGTTTATTAAATAGTACTAATTCCATCAACTCAGCCTTTTTCATATCCTCTGTCAATGGAATGTTTCGACGTTTTAACCACTCAACCATCTCTTCTTTTTTTGAAGCCATTTTTGGAACCTTGTCTTTAATCACTGAATGATATGGGGCGTTGTCCATTACGATCACTGAATTGGGAGGAATATTCTTTAACAGGAATTCTTCAAACCATGTTTTTAATTTGTTGTGATTCATTTCTTCGTGATAGTCAGAAGTCTTTTTCGATTTAAATACATAGAGGCAATTGGGAATAAACCCCTGAGAACTTCCGGCATGGATAATTATAAGTCTTCCACCTTTTCCAATTCGCACTGGCATAGTTCCCGCCGTAGAATCATCCGACCAACACTTTTTTAAAGAATGTCCTGCGTTCGCCCATGTTTCGTCAACCCAGACGACGTTATTAAAATTTTCATTTATTACACCCCTAAGAAATCTACAGCGAGAAGCAACTACATGTTGTTACTCCATTAATTCTTTTCTACCCGAAACGGTAGTAAATTTAAATCCCAAATTTTTTATTACGGACCGTAAAGACGAGTGGCTACCAGTGAAAAGCTCTGCATCATGAAGAGTAACTAGTAGCTTTTTTATTGTAGGATACTCTTTACGACTGTAATACTCATATACGTGGCGACGGATCCCATCTTCTGCAAAAGCATCCAGATTAGTAACACGTTTTGCTATCCGTCTTTTTTTACCTGGTGTTTCCAGTTTAGAAGGGCCGGCTTCCTCGCTTTGTTTAAACTTCTCCTTACCTATCGTTACGACCGAATTTTACTTATAGAGAGTGCAGCTACTGTTCTATCAACAACTTGACTAACTGAAATCAGAGGCCCACCATGTTCCTTCTCTTTCTCGAAATAATCTCGTAGAGAACAAACGAATTCTCTGGACTGCCTTCTAATTGGTACTCCGCGACCGGAAATACGTGTTTTCTCTTTTACCGGGTGTATTCGCGGTCGACCACGCTTTTTCCCAGTTTCCTCACTTTCAGACATACCTTCTGTTTGAAAGTAAACGCGTATAGGTTAAAACTGTTACGTATTTTAAAGAATTCAAAATTTAAGAATGTAGATATTTATACAAATTGTTTTAAAATAAAAATCGCACGCACAAAGTACCGTAAAATGACAAAATAAAGTAAATTTATACTTAGGTAAACATGTTATTTAAACATGCTTATGCTTATTTAGTTAATAACAGATTCACACGTTTTCACTAGGTACACTTAGTTAATTAGTCAGAAATTAGTTAAGTAATTAGAAATTAGTTAGCAATAAACTTGTATCTGCAGCACAACTATTTAAGTATTAAACTAACATACACCCACGAATAATCAAACAAGTGTAACCGAGAACACAGCACTCTTAACAAACAGACTTCGTTACATAGAACCTACACTAACAGTTCACTCTGTGGCGCGACATTCCACACTGGTTTTAATAAAAGCACGTGTGGGACATATTGGCAACAGTGTGCGTTACTGTTACAGTTTTGAGTACGGCGATTGGTTGAAAGGCACGTAGCAGTCAGTTGTTTAATCAACAGTTCCATCTGTCAGTACCAAACAAGATTTAATAATAGTAACTAATATATAATAAAAAATGGGTATGTTTGGTCATGGTTTCGTGACCGTAGAGTGCATCTGTGAATAGAATACCTCTTCACTTTTTAAAGAGGTTTATCTAAATGTCAATAAAATTATTTAATATAATTTTATTATATACACGTATATAATTTTATTTAATATACATATTTTTATTAAAGTTTGAACAATTTTTTTTATTATTTAGTTTTGTGCAGATCAACAAATAATTCCACATGCAAGTCGATATATATTCAAACGCTTGTTCCTACAGTCCTTTTCTTGATATATAAATTGCTTAATACTGATACGTTAGTTGAAATTTAAGAGAATTATGTAACGCTCTTGAAAATTTGATACTGTCGTTCTACATGTTTCTCGACTAGCCCAGCGAGGTATCATTCGAGGTTGTTCCAGACGCAGCGTCTATGTCAAGGTCGTGAACTTAATTAGTCTCCGGACTGTTCGAGAGCCTGTAACTACACATACTATCTCGGCACGCCGCCCGGAGTATGGATAATTATTCTGCACCTTCGGCAGTGTATACATAAGCGTCAACCACCGGCTTAGAAGTTAGTTGAAGCTAGCGATTTATTCAGCGCGGATCGAGTGATCATTGCGTATTCGTGATTACTGTGTTAATAAGTGTAAAACTGTAATAAACTGACATGAATTATTGAACAAAAGTAACTTGAATTACTGTATTATAAGTGTGCCTTGTTCATTTTTTATTGTTGATTGTGACTAATTAAAGTAGGTAAATTTGTGACTTCATAAGTGTCAAAGTATTCTGTTTCCACTGAACAACTCGACGTCGGTGTTACCGCCGTTACAATACTGTATTCAATCAAGAGTTTTTCCCTTATTTGAGATATGTTTCGATCATTAAGCAGTACGCTGATCTTCAGCCATGTTTGTTTCTCTACTAGTAATTTTATGCAACCACTATGTTGTCTTTGGTATTGACGAGCGCTTTCGGCAGTCAAGCCATCTTCAGGTCATTTACCAACAACCAATGTTTTACCAATTTACAATTGGTAAAACCAATGTTTCCATTCGTATCCATTCGTATATTTACCAATGTTTGTTTCTGTCTTTGTGAAGTATCTGTGTGTCGGTTGGAAGCTGCTATTAAATACTGTTGGCTTTTGTTAATAGGAGCTTGCTGGTGTCATTGTGATTAGATAGTATGTAAAAATTTGTTGTTTGAGTATTTCAAATGTTTAGTGTTTAAAAATTGCGTTCAGTATTTTAATATAATCAACGGCTGCTTAGGATTTCTCTGTAATACGTTTATTGCAACAAGGTAGAGAAACGAATTTTCTTTCCGTCAATCGACAGAACATTTTATAACTAGACTCCTAGATCGTGTCTTTTCTTACTAACACTGGTATTCCATGTAGCCTAACTTTTGTACCCAATCTCATGTAATGGTATGTACCTCATGCCTTCCTTCAGTGTCCCGTTTTGTTGTTTATTGTTACCGGTTAGGTAACAATATATTATTATATATAATTCCATTCGTATATTAGTGAAACTAAAATAAAATATATTGTTTCTTTAATATTATTTTACAATTTTTATTGAATTTTAAATTGTACTTATAGCTATTTGGCTGCTCGTTCACAATCTTTCTAACTGTGCACATCAGTGGCCACTCGTTCCTAGTTCCCCAAAAGACCACCAAATGTTACGGTAGTCCAGATTAATGTGATAGTACTGAAAATACAAAATTGAATACAGACAGTCAGTGTGTAGCAAAACATAATTACAATGTTAAAATAAACTTACTTAACATCTTATAAAACGTTAGGTTAGGTTATTTGTGTACATAACCTAACACTTTCTAGGCTAGGCTGTAACTAACTTACTGCAATTTTAATATTATTTTAATGTAATGTTTTGAAACAAAACAAGATAGAGCATTGTTTCATTGTTTCAACTGTTTGTTCATCTTGTCTAAGCTAATAAGCTAAGTTAGGTTAGGTTAACCATTGTTATTTCTCAATTATTTACTCTTTTTACTAATCCTCTCTCTCTCTCTCTCTCTCTCTCTCTCTCTCTCTCTCTCTCTCTCTCTCTCTCTCTCTCTCTCTCTCTCTCTCTCTCTCTCTCTCTCTCTCTCTCTCTCTCTCTCTCTCTCTCTCTCTCTCTCTCTCTCTTTTCCTCAGCTGATCAGTATTTTTTCAGATACATTTAAAAATGTAAAGTACTAACTTAATTTTGTGTATCATAATAATATTTATACATATACTAAATGTAACATAATTATTGTAACGTCACAGAACGTTCCATAAAGGAATTTATTTGCATAGTAATTTATCATAAGAGGAAAGTGAGATGAACAGTATCGAACCCAAGTAATCCGAAAAATTTTGTAATATTGTCCGATAGTTAATATCACTAACAACAACAAAAAACGACAGAGACTATGACTAAGACTCAAACCCCATATATATTATTTAAGTGAAGAACAGTGTAAAACTAATAAGATACTATAAGAGAGACAGATAATCTCAGAAATAACCAAAATGAGGTCATTACTTAGTAAGAAATGTAACTCTGAATAGGGTAAAAAATTATTTATTGTGAATTAATGGACAAGATCCATTATTATACTTTGTAATATAAATAAAATAAATGTATTAAATGATTTGAATACATTATTAAAAAGGATATAAGTTAAAATAAAAAAATATATAAATGTTATGACAAAAAATCTATGTTTAGGAGCCGAGTCCAATCACTCAGATTTTATGAGAAAATTAATTATTATAGAATTAATATAAAAACTATATGTAAATGTCAATTAGACAAAGACGAACAAATTATTTTAAATAGAGAAAGCTGAAAATTGATTAGTGACCAATTAAAATATCCAAAAACAGTATTAACTGAAAACATGTGATGGACCTATAATATTGTAATATTTATGAATTCAATGTTGACAAATTGAACCAAATTGTATTATAAAGTTGAAATACAATATAATGTGACTATACTTATATATTTGACCAACTAAAACACTTTAACAGTTGAGTTAGGAAACTATTTACCTATACCATACCAGGCTGAGGCCAAAAAACAATCACAAAAATAGTCATATTTGACAGAATAATTGCAGAATATTAGCAAAAATAAAGAAAAAGGTACAATCCTATAGTGTACTATAGAAACAAACTTACTCAGTTGAAAACAAGCTTAATTCTTAAAGAATTTTAAATATGAGAGTGAAATTTGTCACACCAAGAAAACAACTCATTTATGCAAACCAATATGATGCTAAGTAATCTTACAGTAAAAATAATAAGTATCAGGATAAACCAGGTCTTACCAAAGATAAACAATATAACAAGCTCTCAGTGAATACCCAAAAAGTCCCATATATGATACCGAAAAAGTCAAATTATTGTAAAGAACCAGTGACAAAAAACCTAGGCCATGTGTAATGCCTATACAAAACTGAACTTATTTATATGTTATATGTGTTAATATTTGTTTATTTTGTTATAAAAAGATAATTATGTTATGCATTAATGTTGTAGCAAGAACCAAGCAACTTCACAACATTTTTATAAGTAGAAAATTGGAATTTTGTGAAAACATTCCAAGGTAAGAGTTGTATTTTGTTATTTTATTAGAGTTAATTTGTTCAAAACCAATCGTAATTAGTATCATTATATTCAGTTGAAAGCAGAGAATCCAAAAATAGTAATGGCATGCAGATTGTAAGTAGTTGTGTAAAATTGTTTGACAAATACCAGAATAATTTTAATAATATCTTTAGTGTGAAGAATAAGAAGTTTTTTTTCTAAAGCTTCTACGGAAGTCAAATTTGTTCTATGATGTTCCATTTGATTATTCTCGAACGTTCTAGAAGGAATTTTTACACAAATACAGCGGAAGTTCATGTCAAAAATTAAAACAGTGCCCCTTACTGAGTATAAAAGGAGGACGAAATTTGACCAAAAAACACTTTATGCTTTGAATCCAGAAGAGACACATCACCCACGAAACTGATCATCACATCCGAGGCGAAATCGAAGAACGAGAAGTCGACACGAGAACACAGAAAGGCTTTTCCCGTACATGACAAAATACTGACTTAACCTCCACAAGGAGTATACGCCAACGTGTTGTTGAATAGAGCAGCAACACGCCATATTTAATAGAACGCACGCAGCCAGAATACTAGCGGCCCTGAAAAGGACCAAATTTTAATAGAGAGAATCAATTCTGCTGATATCTGCTAAGACAAACTGACTTTGACAAAAATCCCAAAACAATTACTGACACAAGCCTTTCAACGTTCAATCTGAAACTAGCGCTGTGACGGCCGAATCGAGAAACCACGCAGACAGCTGATCGCCGCCGCCGGAATTCAAAGCATAGATTCAGTGCGAAACTTATTTCAATCGTGCGGAGTTTTAAAACCGTATTTTGACTTATAAATAATTACCAGTGCACGAGGAACGTTAACACGAAGAGGCAAGATTGAAAACGTCCCCAAGAGAAGTGTCCAGTGCAGGAAATAATTACCCACCGGAACGTGAGTTGTTCAAAAGTTAAAGTCATTTTTACCTGGTATCATTTGTCACACAGTTGTACTACACATGTCACACACCTTCAAATCACACAATTTTTGTAAAGCATCCTATTGATTTGTCTTGGTAGATCAAAGGAGTCACGTCCTGAGTATAAAGATTTTTCATACACTAAACTCATGCTATTCAACTGAGTAAATAAATATATTAGCCGATACTTAATTAAAAACTTGTCAATAAGAAAAATATTTTTGTAACTCTGCAATTTTGTTAATTCGAGTGTTGTCCTTCAGACGATTTTTAAAGTTCATTAAACATACGTTATTTTCAATTCAAACTGTCTTGTTCACATTTTTTTAATATAATTAATTTAAGAAAAAATCAAAATTGAAATTCAATAATAATAATAATAATAATTTCTTGGAACAAAATATCCAAGTGGCGCCCACATACATATAGTAGATTAAGTTGTGCTTTCAGGACAACATCGTCGCAGAGGAACCAGCCATCAGTAAGTATATAAAAGTGCGCGGAGTGTGACACCCGACATAACAACACAAACAACATACACAATCAGTATTTTATAAATTGGCAGCCCAACTAGTGAGGCTTGAAAGGAAAGGAACAAGCCCGGCAACTATCAACAAATCAAGATGCCGCAACCAAAAGGAAAAAAGGTGAAGAAAAATGTAGAACCCGAATTAAGTGTGGAAGATGGAGAGGCAGTCCAAGTCGAGGAAATAGAAATAGAACCGCCCACAGCAGAAATTGAAAGACCAATACAAACGGGAAATGAACTAGAGGAACAAGCAGGAGAAGGATCCATACAAATGGGAGACCAAACAGAGAAACCAGAACCAGAAAAAATAACAGGGAGCATCGACATGTATCTAATAATGGTGATGCTCCAAAGAATGGAAGAAACAATGAACAAAAATACAGAGGATAATAATAAAAATAGACAGGAAGATAAGGAGGAGAATAATAAGAATAGACAGGAAGATAGGGCGGAAATAAAAAGAAGTATAGAATCCCTGAGAAAAGATAGACAGGAAGATAGGAAGGAATTAGACAGAAAAATAGAATCTTTAAGGGAGTATATAACCGATAAGATCAATGACAATTGGAAAAAGCTGGAGCTATTTCAGGAGGAAAATAAAAAATGTATAGAGTCCCTGGAAAAGGAAATTAGCACAAATTACGAAACAGTAAACAAAAAGATCGATGATAGTAAAATCGACAGTGACAGGAAGGTCGAGACAATGGAGAAACAGTTAGAAAGGTTGCAGGAAGGCAATAATACCCGTCTTGAAACAATAGAGGAAAGAACCGTAGAGACAAAACAAGACGTTCGAACTCTTGATGACAAAGTAAGACAAAACCGAGACGAAATCATGCAGGAGGTAGGAGAAGTCCGAAAAGACGTTAGCGAGAGAATACAAAGAACGTATAACATAGCTAACAGGTTGGACGAGCAAATAAAAACCAATAGAAATAACATACAGGAAATAGATCAAAGGGAAAAAAACCTGCAGGAAAGATCAGAAGCGCTGAGGGACACACCGATATTGAATACCCATACGTGTCATAGCGAGAACAGGGAGGTAATTAACTTCCAAAATTATCGCCGGAACCCTATGGAATTCTTAGAGAGGATGGAAGAGTTCATTGAAAGGAATAGAGAAACAAGATGGGATAGAATAAGGGAAATGTTAGACGAAACGTTCCGAAATACGAGGGATAATTGGTGGATAGCAGCACGACCTGAAATAACAAACTTAGTCGAATTCAAACGCCAATTCAAAGAAAAGTATTGGTCATAAACAGCGCAAAACAAAGTAAGAATGGACATATTCTACGAGAAATACGACGCGTCCAATGGACAATCCCCAACATCTTATTTCCTGGGAAAGATATGTTTGGCACGAAAGTTGATACCGCCAATCCCGGAAGAATGTTTGGTGAGACAGTTAGCTGGACATTATAGCTACGGTATTAAGGATGCCCAATTGTACCAGCAACTTAGTAAAATTACTGACCTAGCTAAACTATTAGAAAACTGTGAGTCTGCAGGAAAATTTCAAGACTACCAACCCCCCCAATCGTAAGGTAGACTATTATAATAGTAACAACGGACCAAACCGGAATGGAAGTGGAAATGGTAATAATAATTTTAACCCGAATAACCATAACAATAGCACCCCACTAAATAGCCGAAATAATAATAATCAAGGTCCAAATAACCGTAACCATCCGGGACCAAACCTAAATAAATACCCCGAAAATAATTACAATAGGAATTATAATCAAGGAAATAGTTATCGCGGCAATAATTATAGAGGGAATAATTATAGTCAGGGAAATAATTATCGGAATGGAGGTAATCAAGGAGGAGGTGATAGGAGGAATCAGGAGTATAGACCCCAGGTAAACTATACAATGGCCAATAATCAACGACCATACCAACCCAATTTACCGACTTACGTGTATTACCCACAGCAGACGCAAGGTAACCAGAGTAATACAACGAATAGCCGACCTATTAGTGGTAACCCCGAGGTTAGACAGGAACCACAAACAAGTCAGCAACCCAATGTTCCGGGAGACCGGGCAAATGAGACATGTGCTCATTTAAACTAGACGCGGCAGTGAAAAAGGAAGACAGCCCTTCACTGATCCAATATTATGGGGTAACTGAACACAAAAATAGACAGGACAAAGACAGGACAATGACATTGAGAACAAATAATTATCTCAGAGATATTAGGGAGGAATTGTTAGAAGAGAGGGATAATATAGTTGAAAATCATAATAAAGGGAATAATGGTATAGTACAAATCAAGGCAGATATCAATGGTATAGATGCAACATTACTCATTGATACAGGATCAAACGTATCGTTGATAGACAGTGTGGAGTTGGAGAGAATTAAACAGAACAGTAATTTACCCATACCCACTCTGCCTATAAATAACATTATACTAGTCGAAGCGACGGGAAGGCAGAATAAATCTATAAAGGAACAGGTGTCATTAGAGATGACCAGTAATGGTGTAACGTTACCAACAGGATTATTAGTAGCGAATAATTTACCCATGAATATCCTAATAGGCTGTGATATACTGAGGCCATATAAAGCAATAATAAATTTAGATAGTAAGGTAATAACGGTAAGACAAATGAGGGAATTTGGACCAATAATCTAATTGATACACAAGAGAATAGTACAAGCAACGAACATTATCAAGCTGTTGTCAATCATTATTATTGTGCCGATCGACCACTAAACATGCCCTTATATCAGGAGGATAACCCAGAATTATGGTTAGAAAAATTGGAAGAAATAAGGGAATTCCAAAGGACGAAAGCAAGGGGTCAGATTAGCGAAGCACAGGCGGAACGATTGATTACTGTATATAATAATTATCGACATATATTCTCAAACGCTCCAGGCAAAGTCAGAAATTATCAATGCACCATTAAATTTAAAACCCCTGTAGAATTTAACAAGAAATCATACCCGATTGCTTACTCACTAAAGAACGAGGTTAGGGAGGAATTGAACAGGATGATAGAAGACGACATAATTGAATATAGTCATTCGCTCTTTACTAGCCCAATCATAGCTGTGCCGAAAAAGAATGGACAGGTGCGTATATGTCTCGATGCTAGGGAGATTAACAAGATGATTTTTAACGACCGCACATCCCCTGGGGAGATAGAAGAAATACTAAAAAAGTTTCACGGGACAAGGTATATAAGTTCATGGGATACAGTATGCGGCTACTGGCAGGTAGAACTCCACCCAGATAGTAGGAAATATATGGCATTCATATTTGAAGGCAGAAACTATCAGTTTAAACGATTACCCTTTGGTTTGATAAATTCAGTGGCGGTATTTGTAAAGATAATGGACAGAATATTGGGGCAGGAAGTGCTGAAATTTACGACAGTATACGTCGACGATTTACTGGTAACTTCAGCGAATTGGAATGACCATTGCAATAGGGTTGAACAGGTGTTAGAGAAGCTATCAGAGAATAATATTACCCTCAAGTTAGACAAGTCCCAATTTATTGCAAACGACGTGAAATTTTTAGGTTTTAATCTAACCGAGAAAGGGATTACTACATCCAAAGAGAAAGTAGAGGCAATACAGAAGTTCCCCACCCCAAAAAACAGGAAACAGCTTCAATCATTTTTAGGAATCTGTAACTATTACAGGAAGTTTCGGTCCAATTATTCAGAACTAACTGCCAGGTTTCAAAAGCAGTTATCAGCTAAAGACAAATGGACTTGGGGACCAGAGCAAGATGGAGTGCTCAATCTAATAAAGGAGAAATTTTTAGAAGCAGTTATGTTACATCACCCCGACTTTACGAAGCCATTTTATCTAAATTGCGATGCCAGTAATGTAAGTTTAGGTGCAGCCTTATACCAGGAAGATCAGGATGGAAACCATTTAGTGATTAGCTTCGCCAGCCGCGTGCTGAACAGTTGCGAACGAAACTACAATACCACTGAAAAAGAGTTATTGAGTGTAGTTTTCGCATGCGGTAAATTTCGAACATATATATTAGGATACCTCATCACGGTTAGGAGTGATCACAAATCAATATCATTTTTAAAACATTGTAAGCTAAATCATGGAAGGCTGACGAGATGGGTTTTGGCCCTACAGGAATATAATATCACGTGGGAATATATACCAGGCAAGCAAAACATAGCAGCCGACGTCCTATCCCGCATCAATTTACAAAACCAAACATTTGACGGCGAAAAGGAGCAAATAGCGAAGGTATATCATATCATGAAAAACAGGGAGGATTTAAAAAATATTTTGAAAGATGTTAAGAGAGGCCGACCCAAAATTAGGAAATATTAGGAAAAGGGTACTGGAAGGCGACGAGGTTATAGATAAATATTACTGTGTACACGACGATACTTTGTTTATAAGGAATACCCCACACCAAGAGAATTGGAAGTTAGTAATTCCACCAGGGATAGAGAGGCCACTAATCATTGATTATCACGATAGATACGGACACACGGGTGCCCTCAAGGTAAGGAAAGCGTTGGAAGAACAGGTATACATCAAAGGGATGAATAAAAAAGTACAACAGGCGATACAGTCATGCGATATTTGTCAGAAGGTAAAATGTAATAACGAGAGAAAGGAAGGGGTCATGATACCCATAACATCCACCGGAAAATTGGAAAAGGTATTTCTCGATATCTGTGGACCATTTCCACGCAGCGGTGGAAGACACAGATATAAATTCATCGTAATTATCTTTGACCATTTCAGCAAATATACTAAGCTTTATCCGATAACTAGGGCTACGACAAAGAAAATTATAGAAATCATAATAGAACGGTATATAATGGAGGTAGGCAGACCGTATTCTGTAATTACAGACCACGGTACCCAGTTTAAGGGAAAATTATGGAAAGAGAATCTTAAAGAACACGGGATAAAGACGTATAAGACATCCGTGTATCACCCAAATAGTAAACCAGCCGAGAGAGTGTTGAGGGAAGTAGGACGGTTGTTGAGAACCTACTGCCATGAGGAACAGAAGAGATGGCACGAATACTTAGCGTCAACAGAGGATTTTCTCAATTTATCATATCATAATACCATAGAGGAGTCACCGTACACAGTTATGTTCGAAAGACCACCACCACGAGAAATAAAGGAGATTATTAGTTTTTCCAGCAAACCTGAATACCAATTTGAAGGAACCAAATTTTATAACAGAGTGTTAGAAAAAACGGAACAACAACGGAAGAAATATATTCAATCCCAACCAAAGGCAATTAAGTATAAGGTAGGAGAAAAGGTGTTAGTCCGAAATAGAGAATTGCCCAGTACTATACAAGGCATAACGAAAAAATTGTTACTTTTATATAAAGGACCTTTTACAATTACGAAAGACAAGGAAAACAATACATACGAGGTAACAGACACTATTACTGATGGATGGATGGATGATGCACGGGCGTCTTGCGTGCGTTGTGTGCGTTGTCCAGGCCTAGGCCTGATGAACGCCAGGTGCCAACAGGTCAGCGCGGTCGTTTGCTCTGCTCAAGGTGTTATGGTGCAGTCCGCGGGTCCATGATACATTACATGGCCACCACGGGGGCAAGCTTAAGCTTTTTGCTTCAGCCAATTGTCCCGCCAAGGCGCGACACCATGGTCCCCTCAGGCTAGCCTTAGGGAACGTATTGACGCACTGGCGAGGACAAGAAGCTGGAGCGCCCTAGGGCGTCGGCCGAAATGGTAGGTAATGACTCCGAGACAGCCAGCTTTCGCAAGGAAGGCACTTGCACAACCTCGCGGGAGCCCGTGTCTCAGGTCATTACCCTGCCAAATCAGCAAAGCAGGTGCTGACGGGGATCTTGGTCGTGATCATGGCTTCAGCCAATCGCAACGCCTGGTCGCGGCTCCTTGGTCTCCGAGGACATAGCCCACGGAAACTTAGAGGCGCGCTGGCGAGGACAAGAGGCTCGACCGCCCGAAGGCGGCGGCCGAGTCGACGGAACTTATCACCGGGGCAGTCGGCTTTCGCAAGGCAGGCATTTGCACAACCTCGCGAGAGCCCGTGTCCCGGATCAAAGCCCTGCCGAATCGGCAAAGCCGATGCTGGCAATAAATCTATCCATTCCAATCTGCCGCAGCATGATTGACTACAGTTTCGGCAGGCGCAGGTAGTGATTGATGGTGATCGGTTCAGATTTCCAGCAGGTTGGGGGGTTCGTTTCTGGGGGGTTCATGTGATGAACTTAGGGAGGGTCGTCTAACAGCGCCCTAGGGCCCCTGACGTGGCGAGGGGGCGGTGCATTCTCCATGCTGTTAAGCCTTTGGAGGTGCGGATAAGGGGACTCGCCGGCCTTGGCAAACAAATTCGTTGCCAGGGACCAGACGAAGACCTCTAAGGTGGGAACACGGAGACCCCGGTGTATGGCGGAATTTCGCACATACCACGGGGACCCCGTGAGGGAGCGTAGGGTCCAGTTCTGAAATGTAGTCAGCCTATGCCTGTTGGTGGCCGACAGGAGAGGCCACCAAGCGGGTGCCGCATAAGTGAGTACTGTTCGGAGGAACAGTAGATACAATGTTAGTTTTGTACGGACAGCCAGGCGGCTGTTCCGCGAAAGCATAGGTGATAGTTTGGCTCTGACGCCACGAGCCAAGTTGAGGGTTGAGGTCACGTGGGCGTTGAAGTTTAGGTGCCGATCAAGCCGAACACCTAGGTACTTCACCGTCTCAGTCCAGTTGATGGGTCTCCCCTCTAAGGAGAGGGATTGGCATCGGGAAATGGACTTATGCGTAAAGCAGATCGCCTCAGATTTCTCCGTATTGATCGCTACCCGCCATTTCCTTAGCCAGTCCGGAAGCATAGTCAACTGGCGTTGTAACATTACCCTCGTCCGCCAAGGCGAAAGCGAGCTAAAATGAAACATCGCGTCGTCGGCAAATATAGATAACGTGACCCCGGGATATACAGGCAGATCGTTCGTGTAAAGTACGTACAGAACGGGGCCGAGGACAGATCCTTGTGGGACGCCAGCGGCGACAGGGCGAATCCGAGAGAACGCCCCATCTACGCTGACCCTGAAGGTGCGATCCGTCAGATAGGATCGGAGCAAGTGGACGGTAGATGTCGGGATTGGCGAATGCGCCAGTTTGTACAGCAGGCCTTCGTGCCAGACTTTATCGAAGGCTTTGCTCACATCCAACAGGACGGCGCCTGTTGCCTGATGATTGTTGGCGGCGTCGGCTAGACAGGTGACAACCCGTACTAGCTGAAGAGTAGTCGAGTGCCTCCGCCTAAACCCAAACTGCTCCTCGCGGATGAAACCATCCACTAGGGGCCGAATACGGGTCAGGAGAAGACGCTCGAATACCTTCGAGATTACTGGCAATAGTGATATCGGACGGTAGCTTCCAGGTAGCGTGGGCGGCTTTTTAGATTTCTGGATCATGATGACGTTTGCGGTTTTCCACAGGCGGGGGAAGTAACTCAGCCGGAGACAGGAGTTGAACAGCTCAAGAAGAACGTCAACTGCCGAAGGCGGGAGATTCTGCAACGCAGCGGCGCCGATGCGTTCGGGTCCATTGGCCTTTCTCTTCTTCAGTCGGCTTAGGACAGACGCAAGGTCGTCCTCGTCGACCGAAATAGGAGGATCATTGGGGGGAGCAGAAAAGTATCCAGATAGGAAATCCCTGACGTCGGCCAAATGAGCCGGGTCAGAGATGCCTCTATGGACGGTGAACTGTTCCTCAATACAGTCGGCAAAGATTTCCGCCTTGCCTTCTGCAGAGTATACAGTGCCGTCCGGGGTATTCAAGGGATGGCGAGTCCTCTTTTCGCCTTTTAGTCTACCAGCGGCTCTCCATACGGAGGCGTGGTCGACTTCCAAGGACTCCAAATAGGAGTCCCATCGATTCGCGTTTACGTCAAGCAGAAGCTGCGAGACGTGTTCCGACTGGGCTCGAAAGCGCCGTCCAGCGGCAGGGTCACGGGTATGGTGCCATCTGCGGCGGAGCTGGCGCCGTAATCGGATGGCTTGGAGAACTTCCGCAGGAAGGTCGGAGCGTTTATTACTCACCGGAACAGTATAGGTGTTTTTGTCCATTGCAGACTGGACGAGGTCCTGTAGCTGATGTACCCGGAGATCCACGTCATCACAAGAGACGAATGGGTCCGGAGGGACAGATGGCAACTGCCTGGCCAGATCATCATGGTAGGATCGCCAATTGACTCTCCTAACAGGATGATCGGGAAGTCGGGGTGACACCGACGGCAGCAAGACAGTTACAAGTAGGGGGTCGTGATCGGACGATAGGTCCGACACCGCGCTGACTTGTAGATGAAAGGGGATGGCCTTCACAATTACAATATCAAGGACATCCGGCGGATAACCCGCAGTGGGAAAGTGTGTCGGTTCGGACGGGCCGATGATGAGGACGCTGGGATCATCTAACTATTACTAACAAAGTAAAGGGTACATATAATCAAGCGTCATTGAGAAGGTACCATGAATAAAAACACAAGTCAAATCAAGCGTCATTGAGAAAGTACCATGAATAAAAATACAAGTCAACGTATATTTACCAACTTAGCCGTACTTATAGAAGGAGAGAAGATATTATTAATAAATAAAAAATACGAGAAGGACACCTTCCACCAAAAGGCAAAAAGATATATATAAGGTATAAATTTATTTCCAATAGCCAAGTCAACGTATATTTACCAACTTACCCGTACTTATAGAAGGAGAGAAGATATTATTAATAAATAAAAATACGAGAAGGACACCTTCCACCACAGGCAAAAAGATATATATAAAATATAAATTTATTTCCAATAGCCAAATCAACGTATATTTACCAACTTACCCGTACTTATAGAAGGAGAAAAAGGAAAGAAGGAAAGGACATAATTAATTAATTAAATTATTGAACAATCAAATAACAATTGATATTACTAAGCAGGAGAAATACTGTCATATAATTAATACTAAAAAGAGATGATAATTGAAAAAAAAAGGAATGAAAAAGGGAAACAGTGTGTTACATAAGGAGGTAACGATGAATTTATAAATATAGCTATTGACATTGAATGATTTTAAAAGATAATTTTACCTGCGGAGAACGATATATTAATATAATTGAGAAATAATCAGAAAAGTTTAAGAAAGGGAATTTATGTGTAGGAGGCTATGATCTTTGAATATTATATTTTATTATTATTATTATTTGTTGCGAAAGTGCAATTATAAGTACGTCTTATATATTTTCTGGACAGAGATGTGTTGCCTCTGATTTCAGTAATTATAGTTAGGGAAGGGCGGAGAATGTATGCCACAGCGAGCCACTCTGACTTCGAACCCGCTTTAAAAGTTAGGGAATTGTTAGGGAGTTATATCAAAGATTAAATAATTAACATCAAGGTAAAGGAAAGGAAAAGGAGATACGATAAAGAATGAGACATGAATAATGAGATGGATTAATATATTAAAGGAGTAGTACAGGAATCTAATTATAAGATAAAAGGATGAAATATTAATGTAGCTAATAGAACGTTAATATAGAAATGATAATTTCATCAAAACTGAAGAAATGTTTTTCCCAAATTATCAATTTTAACGGGGAGGCATATGTAACGTCACAGAACGTTCCATGAAGGAATTTATTTGCATAGTAATTTATCATAAGAGGAAAGTGAGATGAACAGTATCGAACCCAAGTAATCCGAAAAATGTTGTAATATTGTCCGATAGTTAATATCACTAACAACAACAAAAAACGACAGAGACTATGACTAAGACTCAAACCCCATATATATTATTTAAGTGAAGAACAGTGTAAAACTAATAAGATACTATAAGAGAGACAGATAATCTCTGAAATAACCAAAATGAGGTCATTACTTAGTGAGAAATGTAACTCTGAATAGGGTATAAAAAACTATTTATTGTGAATTAATGGACAAGATCCATTATTATACTTTGTAATAAAAATAAAATAAATGTATTAAATGATTTGAATACATTATTAAAAAGGATGTAAGTTAAAATAAAAAAAATATATAAATGTTATGACAAAAAATCTATGTTTAGGAGCTGAGTCCAATCACTCAGATTTTATGTGAAAATTAATTACTATAAAATTAATATAAAAACTATATGTAAATGTCAATTAGACAAAGACGAACAAATTATTTTAAATAGAGAAAGTTGTAAATTAATTAGTAACCAATTAAAATATCCAAAAACAGTATTAACTGAAAACATGTGATGGACCTATAATATTGTAATATTTATGAATTCAATGTTGACAAATTGAACCAAATTGTATTATAAAGTTGAAATACAATATAATGTGACTATACTTATATATTTGACCAACTAAAACACTTTAACAGTTGAGTTAGGAAACTATTTACCTATACCATACCAGGCTGAGGCCAAAAAACAATCACAAAAATAGTCATATTTGACAGAATAATTGCAGAATATTAGCAAAAATAAAGGAAAAGGTACAATCCTATAGTGTACTATAGAAACAAACTTACTCAGTTGAAAACAAGCTTAATTCTTAAAGAATTTTAAATATGAGAGTGAAATTTATGGGGTAACTGAACACAAAAATAGACAGGACAAAGACAGGACAATGACATTGAGAACAAATAATTATCTCAGAGATATTAGGGAAGAATTGTTAGAAGAGAGGGATAATATAGTTGAAAATCATAATAAAGGGAATAATGGTATAGTACAAATCAAGGCAGATATCAATGGTATAGATGCAACATTACTCATTGATACAGGATCAAACGTATCGTTGATAGACAGTGTGGAGTTGGAGAGAATTAAACAGAACAGTAATTTACCCATACCCACTCTGCCTATAAATAACATTATACTAGTCGAAGCGACGGGAAGGCAGAATAAATCTATAAAGAAACAGGTGTCATTAGAGATGACCAGTAATGGTGTAACGTTACCAATAGGATTATTAGTAGCGAATAATTTACCCATGAATATCCTAATAGGCTGTGATATACTGAGGCCATATAAAGCAATAATAAATTTAGATAGTAAGGTAATAACGGTAAGACAAATGAGGGAATTTGGACCAATAATCTAATTGATACACAAGAGAATAGTACAAGCAACGAACATTATCAAGCTGTTGTCAATCATTATTATTGTGCCGATCGACCACTAAACATGCCCTTATATCAGGAGGATAACCCAGAATTATGGTTAGAAAAATTGGAAGAAATAAGGGAATTCCAAAGGACGAAAGCAAGGGGTCAGATTAGCGAAGCACAGGCGGAACGATTGATTACTGTATATAATAATTATCGACATATATTCTCAAACGCTCCAGGCAAAGTCAGAAATTATCAATGCACCATTAAATTTAAAACCCCTGTAGAATTTAACAAGAAATCATACCCGATTGCTTACTCACTAAAGAACGAGGTTAGGGAGGAATTGAACAGGATGATAGAAGACGACATAATTGAATATAGTCATTCGCCCTTTACTAGCCCAATCATAGCTGTGCCGAAAAAGAATGGACAGGTGCGTATATGTCTCGATGCTAGGGAGATTAACAAGATGATTTTTAACGACCGCACATCCCCTGGGGAGATAGAAGAAATACTAAAAAAGTTTCACGGGACAAGGTATATAAGTTCATGGGATACAGTATGCGGCTACTGGCAGGTAGAACTCCACCCAGATAGTAGGAAATATATGGCATTCATATTTGAAGGCAGAAACTATCAGTTTAAACGATTACCCTTTGGTTTGATAAATTCAGTGGCGGTATTTGTAAAGATAATGGACAGAATATTGGGGCAGGAAGTGCTGAAATTTACAACAGTATACGTCGACGATTTACTGGTAACTTCAGCGAATTGGGATGACCATTGCAATAGGGTTGAACAGGTGTTAGAGAAGCTATCAGAGAATAATATTACCCTCAAGTTAGACAAGTCCCAATTTATTGCAAACGAAATTTTTAGGTTTTAATCTAACCGAGAAAGGGATTACTACATCCAAAGAGAAAGTAGAGGCAATACAGAATTTCCCCACCCCAAAAAACAGGAAACAGCTTCAATCATTTTTAGGAATCTGTAACTATTACAAGAAGTTTCGGTCCAATTATTCAGAACTAACTGCCAGGTTTCAAAAGAAGTTATCAGCTAAAGACAAATGGACTTGGGGACCAGAGCAAGATGAAGTGCTCAATCTAATAAAGGAGAAATTTTTAGAAGCAGTTATGTTACATCACCCCGACTTTACGAAGCCATTTTATCTAAATTGCGATGCCAGTAATGTAAGTTTAGGTGCAGCCTTATATCAGGAAGATCAAGTTGGAAACCATTTAGTGATTAGCTTCGCCAGCCGCGTGCTGAACAGTTGCGAACGAAACTACAATACCACTGAAAAAGAGTTATTGAGTGTAGTTTTCGCATGCAGTAAATTTCGAACATATATAATAGGATACCCCATCACGGTTAGGAGTGATCACAAATCAATATCATTTTTAAAACATTGTAAGCTAAATCATGGAAGGCTGACGAGATGGGTTTTGGCCCTACAGGAATATAATATCACGTGGGAATATATACCAGGCAAGCAAAACATAGCAGCCGACGTCCTATCCCGCATCAATTTACAAAACCAAACATTTGACGGCGAAAAGGAGCAAATAGCGAAGGTATATCATATCATGAAAAACAGGGAGGATTTAAAAAATATTTTGAAAGATGTTAAGAGAGGCCGACCCAAAATTAGGAAATATTAGGAAAAGGGTACTGGAAGGCGACGAGGTTATAGATAAATATTACTGTATACACGACGATACTTTGTTTATAAGGAATACCCCACACCAAGAGAATTGGAAGTTAGTAATTCCACCAGGGATAGAGAGGCCACTAATCATTGATTATCACGATAGATACGGACACACGGGTGCCCTCAAGGTAAAGAAAGCGTTGGAAGAACAGGTATACATCAAAGGGATGAATAAAAAAGTACAACAGGCGATACAGTCATGCGATATTTGTCAGAAGGTAAAATGTAATAACGAGAGAAAGGAAGGGGTCATGATACCCATAACATCCACCGGAAAATTGGAAAAGGTATTTCTCGATATCTGTGGACCATTTCCACGCAGCGGTGGAAGACACAGATATAAATTCATCGTAATTATCTTTGACCATTTCAGCAAATATACTAAGCTTTATCCGATAACTAGGGCTACGACAAAGAAAATTATAGAAATCATAATAGAACGGTATATAATGGAGGTAGGCAGACCGTATTCTGTAATTACAGACCACGGTACCCAGTTTAAGGGAAAATTATGGAAAGAGAATCTTAAAGAACACGGGATAAAGACGTATAAGACATCCGTGTATCACCCAAATAGTAAACCAGCCGAGAGAGTGTTGAGGGAAGTAGGACGGTTGTTGAGAACCTACTGCCATGAGGAACAGAAGAGATGGCACGAATACTTGGCCACTAATCATTGATTATCACGATAGATACGGACACACGGGTGCCCTCAAGGTAAAGAAAGCGTTGGAAGAACAGGTATACATCAAAGGGATGAATAAAAAAGTACAACAGGCGATACAGTCATGCGATATTTGTCAGAAGGTAAAATGTAATAACGAGAGAAAGGAAGGGGTCATGATACCCATAACATCCACCGGAAAATTGGAAAAGGTATTTCTCGATATCTGTGGACCATTTCCACGCAGCGGTGGAAGACACAGATATAAATTCATCGTAATTATCTTTGACCATTTCAGCAAATATACTAAGCTTTATCCGATAACTAGGGCTACGACAAAGAAAATTATAGAAATCATAATAGAACGGTATATAATGGAGGTAGGCAGACCGTATTCTGTAATTACAGACCACGGTACCCAGTTTAAGGGAAAATTATGGAAAGAGAATCTTAAAGAACACGGGATAAAGACGTATAAGACATCCGTGTATCACCCAAATAGTAAACCAGCCGAGAGAGTGTTGAGGGAAGTAGGACGGTTGTTGAGAACCTACTGCCATGAGGAACAGAAGAGATGGCACGAATACTTAGCGTCAACAGAGGATTTTCTCAATTTATCATATCATAATACCATAGAGGAGTCACCGTACACAGTTATGTTCGAAAGACCACCACCACGAGAAATAAAGGAGATTATCAGTTTTCCCAGCGAACCTGAATACCAATTTGAAGGAACCAAATTTTATAACAGAGTGTTAGAAAAAAAGGAACAACAACGGAAGAAATATATTCAATCCCAACCAAAGGCAATTAAGTATAAGGTAGGAGAAAAGGTGTTAGTCCGAAATAGAGAATTGCCCAGTACTATACAAGGCATAACGAAAAAATTGTTACTTTTATATACAGGACCTTTTACAATTACGAAAGACAAGGAAAACAATACATACGAGGTAACAGACACTATTACTGATGGATGGATGGATGGATGGATGATGCACGGGCGTCTTGCGCCCTAATTTGTGTGCGTTGTCCAGGCCTAGGCCTGATGAACGCCAGGTGTCAACAGGTCAGCGCGGTCGTTTGCTCTGCTCAAGGTGTTATGGTGCAGTCCGCGGGTCCATGATACATTACATGGCCACCACGGGGGCAAGCTTAAGCTTTTTGCTTCAGCCAATTGTCCCACCAAGGCGCGACACCATGGTCCCCTCAGGCTAGCCTTAGGGAACGTAGTGACGCACTGGCGAGGACAAGAAGCTCGAGCGCCTTTGGGCGTCGGCCGAAATGGTAGGTAATGACTCCGAGACAGCCAGCTTTCGCAAGGAAGGCACTTGCACAACCTCGCGGGAGCCCGTGTCTCAGGTCATTACCCTGCCAAATCAGCAAAGCAGGTGCTGACGGGGATCTTGGTCGTGATCATGGCTTCAGCCAATCGCAACGCCTGGTTGCGTCTCCTTGGTCTCCGAGGACATAGCCCACGGAAACTTAGAGGCGCGCTGGCGAGGACAAGAGGCTCGACCGCCCGAAGGCGGCGGCCGAGTCGACGGAACTTATCACCGGGGCAGTCGGCTTTCGCAAGGCAGGCATTTGCACAACCTCGCGAGAGCCCGTGTCCCGGATCAAAGCCCTGCCGAATCGGCAAAGCCGATGCTGGCAATAAATCTATCCATTCCAATCTGCCGCAGCATGATTGACTACAGTTTCGGCAGGCGCAGGTAGTGATTGATGGTGATCGGTTCAGATTTCCAGAAAGTCGGGTGGTTCGTTTCTGGGGGGTTCATGTGATGAACTTAGGGAGGGTCGTCTAACAGCGCCCTAGGGCCCCTGACGTGGCGAGGGGCGGTGCATTCTCCATGCGGTTAAGCCTTTGGAGGTGCGGATAAGGGGACTCGCCGGCCTTGGCAAACAAATTCGTTGCCAGGGACCAGACGAAGACCTCTAAGGTGGGAACATGGAGACCCCGGTGTATGGCGGAATTTCGCACATACCACGGGGACCCCGTGAGGGAGCGTAGGGTCCAGTTCTGAAATGTAGTCAGCCTATGCCTGTTGGTGGCCGACAGGAGAGGCCACCAAGCGGGTGCCGCATAAGTGAGTACTGTTCGGAGGAACAGTAGATACAATGCTAGTTTTGTACGGACAGCCAGGCGGCTGTTCCGCGAAAGCATAGGTGATAGATTGGCTCTGACGCCACGAGCCAAGTTGAGGGTTGAGGTCACGTGGGCGTTGAAGTTTAGGTGCCGATCAAGCCGAACACCTAGGTACTTCACCGTCTCAGTCCAGTTGATGGGTCTCCCCTCTAAGGAGAGGGATTGGCATCGGGAAATGGACTTATGCTTAAAGCAGATCGCCTCAGATTTCTCCGTATTGATCGCTACCCGCCATTTCCTTAGCCAGTCCGGAAGCATAGCCAACTGGCGTTGTAACATTACCCTCGTCCGCCAAGGCGAAAGCGAGCTAAAATGAAACATCGCGTCGTCGGCAAATAGAGATAACGTCACCCCGGGATATACAGGCAGATCGTTCGTGTACAGTACGTACAGAACGGGGCCGAGGACAGATCCTTGTGGGACGCCAGCGGCGACAGGGCGAACCCGAGAGAACCCGACGAACCCGAGGATCTACGCTGATCCTGAAGGTGCGATCCGTCAGATAGGATCGGAGCAAGTGGACGATAGATTTCGGGATTGGCGAATGCGCCAGTTTGTACAGCAGGCCTTCGTGCCAGACTTTATCGAAGGCTTTGCTCACACCCAACAGGACGGCGCCTGTTGCCTGATGATTGTTGGCGGCGTCGGCTAGACAGGTGACAACCCGTACTAGCTGAAGAGTAGTCGAGTGCCTCGGCCTAAACCCAAACTGCTCCTCGCGGATGAAACAATCCACCAGGGGCCGAATACGGGCCAGGAGAAGACGCTCGAATACCTTCGAGATTACTGGCAATAGTGATATCGGGCGGTAGCTTCCAGGTAGCGTGGGCGGCTTTTTAGATTTCTGGATCATGATGACGTTTGCGGTTTTCCACAGGCGGGGGAAGTAACTCAGCCGGAGACAGGAGTTGAACAGCTCAAGAAGAACGTCAACTGCCGAAGGCGGGAGATTCTGCAACGCAGCGGCGCCGATGCGATCGGGGCCAGGGGCCTTTCTCTTCTTCAGTCGGCTTAGGACAGACGCAAGGTCATCCTCGTCGACCGAAATAGGAGGATCATTGGGGGGAGCAGAAAAGCATCCAGATAGGAAATCCCTGACGTCGGCCAAATGAGCCGGGTCAGAGATGCCTCTATGGACGGTGAACTGTTCCTCAATACAGTCGGCGAAGATTTCCGCCTTGCCTTCTGCAGAGTATACAGTGCCGTCCGGGGTATTCAGGGGATGGCGAGTCCTCTTTTCGCCTTTTAGTCTACCAGCGGCTCTCCATACGGAGGCGTGGTCGACTTCCAAGGACTCCAAATAGGAGTCCCATCGATTCGCGTTTACGTCAAGCAGAAGCTGCGAGACGTGTTCCGACTGGGCTCGAAAGCGCCGTCTAGCGGCAGGGTCACGGGTATGGTGCCATCTGCGGCGGAGCTGGCGCCGTAATCGGATGGCTTGGAGAACTTCCGCAGGAAGGTCGGAGCGTTTATTACTCACCGGAACAGTATAGGTGTTTTTGTCCATTGCAGACTGGACGAGGTCCTGTAGCTGATGTACCCGGAGATCCACGTCATCACAAGAGACGAATGGGTCCGGAGGGACAGATGGCAACTGCCTGGCCAGATCATCATGGTAGGATCGCCAATTGACTCTCCTAACAGGATGATCGGGAAGTCGGGGTGACACCGACGGCAGCAAGACAGTTACAAGTAGGGGGTCGTGATCGGACGATAGGTCCGACACCGCGCTGACTTGTAGATGAAAAGGGATGGCCTTGACAATTACAATATCAAGGACATCCGGCGGATAACCCGCAGTGGGAAAGTGTGTCGGTTCGGACGGGCCGATGATGAGGACGCTGGGATCATCTAACTATTACTGTAGCATGTAGCACTGTAGTAGCGGGGCGTCTTTGCACCCGGTGCATGACTGCAGCATCTGGGACGAGCCCAATGGCTGCCTGTGGATAGACATAGTTCTGGTTCATTCGACAGGTAACCTAGAATAAAATAGGAATGGACAACCGCCAACCAGTTAACTGAGAAGGCGGGGGAGAAAGGTTTTCAATTTTTATTTATTTTAAATATTACAGCAATCAGTGGGCACTGCCGCAAGGACGGGTTCAGGCGACAGATGTCGCGCGTTCCCAGTCCTGCGTGCAGACGCCGTGAGGCGTCGGTCGCTCCCCGCGAGGCAGAGAGCCTCCGTGCCAGTGATAGCGCGTAGCAGCGGCATTCAGCGCGGTCGGCATACTAGGAAGGGAGGAAGGAAACAGCTTTGCAGGTAAATTCTGGGGCATGGGCAGATGGTGAGTATACAAAGTGAGGTTTAAGCAGTTTACTTAAACTTATGGCGGGTCATCGAGAATCGCCCGAGGGCGTTTGACCCGGACAGGGGGAGGTGGTTGCGTGGTGCTGATGGTTCTGAGGTAAGGGAAGGAAGAGGTCTCAGCTGCGGCAAAGAGAGTCGCAGCTAATGACCAGACAAAGGCTGAGAGAGCAGGAACTCGTAGACCTCCTCGAATTACACTGTTTCTAACAAACCAAGGAGATCCCGACAAGGAACGGAGGGTTCTGGATTGGAAACTTTCCAGCCTACGCCTGTTGGTGGCGGAGGCAAGTGACCACCATACAGGTGCCGCATAGGTCAATACAGACCGGAGAAACAACAGATAGAGGGTAACTTTCGTGCGCAGCGCCAGGGGGCTGCGGCACGCGAGGTATGGGTAAAGTTTGGCTCGGACGCCGCGAGCCTTGGCAAGGGTGTCCGTCACGTGGGCGTTGAAGCATAGGCGACGATCTAGCCGAACGCCTAGATACTTCACCGACTCTTTGTAGGCGATAGGCCTCCCTTCAAGGGAGAGGGGCTGGCATCGGGAGATGGACTTACGAGTGAAACAGATCGCCTCGGATTTCTCCGTGTTGATCGTCACCCGCCATTTCCGTAGCCAGTCCGGAAGCTGGTCCAACTGACGCTGCAACTGTGTACTCGCAAAACGCGGGGACACAGAGCTGTAATGATACATTGCATCGTCAGCGAACAAAGACAACGTGACTCCGGGCAAAACAGGCAGGTCGTTCGTGTACACGAGGTACAGAACGGGGCCGAGGACAGATCCCTGGGGTACGCCAGCGGCGACAGGACGAACTGCAGAGCAGGTTCCGTCGACGCTAACCCTGAAGGTTCGGTCGCTGAGATACGACCGGAGGAAAAACACTATGGACGATGGTAAGGGGGAGTTAGCAAGTTTGAAGAGAAGACCTTCGTGCCAGACTTTGTCGAAGGCCTTGCTCACGTCCAGCAGTGCGGCGGCCGTAGCCGCTCGCCTGTTGGTGGCGTCAGAGAGTTGCTTTACCACGCGGACTAGTTGAAGCGTGGTCGAGTGCTCTCTGCGAAACCCGAACTGTTCGTTGCGGATAAAATTATCCAACAACGGCGAGATGCGGGCCAGCAGGAGCCGCTCGAACACCTTCGAGATAACTGGCAAGAGAGATATTGGCCGATAGCTTTCAGGAAGCATGCGCGGCTTGCGGGGTTTAGGAACCATAACGATGTTGGCATTTTTCCACAGGCGGGGGAAGTACTGTAGCCGGAGACAAGAGTTGAACAGCTCAAGAACGAGGTCAACGCCTGAGGCCGGGAGATATTGTAATGCAGCGGCCCCGATCCGGTCAGGACCGGGGGCGCGACGGCGGTTTAGTCGACAGACAGACGAAACGAGTTCGTCTCTGTCGAACGGGAGGTCTGGGCCATCGGGAGGGCGAGAAAAATAACCAGATAGGAAGTCCCGGACTTCTGCCGAGTGAGCAGGGTCCGAAACGCCTCGATGAACGGTAAATTGCGACTCCATGCAGTCGGCGAAGACCTCGGCCTTGCCTTCTGATGAAGACACAACCCCGTTCGGGGTTTCCAGCGGGTTGCGAGTTCTCTTCTCGCGGGTCAGTCTACTCACCGCTCTCCAGACGGAGGCGTGGTCGACTTCAAGAGACTCAAGGTATGAGTCCCATCGATCAGAGTTTACGTCCCGCAGTAGCTGCTGAACGTAAAGGGACTGTTGTTGAAATCGTCGCTTAACGACTGGGTCTCGGGTTCTTTGCCATCTGCGGCGGAGCTGGCGCCGTAGCCAGATGGCGTGGAGTACTTCCGCAGGTAAGGCCGATTTACGATGATTCACCTCGAGTGCGTAGGTGTGTCGATCCATGACACCTTGGACCAATTCCTGAAGATTTGTGGCGCGGAGATCCAGATCGTCACGAGTGACGATTGGGTCCGCCGGGAGAGATGGTAACCTTCGAGAGAGCTCGTCATGATAGGATCGCCAGTTGACTCTCCTAACAATCTGAGCGGGAAGTCGGGGTGACGCCGACAGCTCTCGAACAGTTATAACAAGGGGATTGTGATCGGACGAAAGGTCCGACACAGACGAGACCTCGATGTTGCGGGCAACGTTCTTGACAACTACTATGTCAAGAACGTCCGGCCGATGGCCGTGAAAGGGGAAGTAGGTAGGGTCTTCAGGGCCGATGACATTAAGTGCCGGGTCGCCAGAGACGAACCGGAACAGAGAATTTCCATAGGCGTTGACAACGCGGCTGTTCCATGAAGGGTGTTTGGCGTTTAAGTCGCCGGCTACAATGGTTGAGAGGGGGTGGTCGAGGAGGGCGTCCCACTCCTCGGGCGGTGGCGGAGTTCGCCGGCCAGGCCGGAGGTACGCAGAAACAACGCGCAGCTCCGATCCGCCGGCGTCCACCGCCACCGCGCAGCCTTCAATAATAGATGTATCTAGAGGAGGCAAAAGCCTGTGGGATATCCGCCTGTGGACTAAAACAGCTGTGCCCCCCGAGGGGGGACAGCGAGGCCGTAGGGGACGATCCTGACGATAACAGGCATAGGCAGGAAGGGAAAACGAGTGGTAATGAGCCAGATGAGTCTCGGAAAGAAGTATGATATCAACATCATACTCCGTTACAAAAGTCATCAGTTCAGATCGCCTGGGGAGTAGCCCGAAGGCGTTCCACGCAACGATCCTCAGGCTATTAGCCATTTAGGGGAAGTAGAGGAAAGAGGGCAGCTAATGATTGGAACACCAGGGCAAGCACAGTGGTAGTGTCGCGAGCAGTCCTGATGGATGCAACAAGATTATCTGCCCAGGCAGTCAGGGGATCCGCCGAAGCCCGGGAAGATTCCCGGGCTTCAGGAGGACAAGCCTGACTGGCCTCGACAGAGGTAGCAGATGGCGCTGGGCTGGTGGTCTGAGTAGTAGACTGCTCACTGGAAGGTTGAGGACGATGGCTGGGGGCGGGTCGAGCCCGCGGAGAGGGTACAGGTGGAACCTGTGACGATGTAGGTCGGCCGGCGGAGTTCCGGCGACGACGAGAGCGCTTAGATTTGCCCGATCGGGCTGGAGGCGGGGCTGATTTAGCGGCCATGGCCGCGTAGGAAGGTGCGGGCGCTCCGGTAGGCGCCGGGATTGAGGCCGCTGCAGGCGGCGCCGAAGCGACGACTGCAGGCGAGACAGCGGCACCGGAAGCAACCGGAGTTGCTGCCGGGACCTGGGCAGATGAACCGGTGAGAGGCGGGAAAGCCGCTCGCCGGTTAGGGCCAGGACCAGCTACACGGCCTGCCTGCGCGCCAGGGCGCACAGGAGGTCGCTGCGGTTTCATGGCAGCGATAAAGTTAGGGCAGCCTCGGTAATTAGCCGGATGGGCTCCTTTGCAGTTACAGCATTTAGCTGTGTACCCCGTCGTAGGCTTATCACAGCCACGATGAGGTTCAGCACAACGCACGCAACGCGGGGGCTGATGACAGAAAAGACTGCTGTGGCCGAACCTCTGGCAGTTAAAACACTGCGAGGGGCCGGGCCGCTGGTCAAATGTGCGGACTTGCACCCGTAGGTGCAGAAGATTCTGGAGAGTGTAAATCTCCTCGAAGGGGCCTACTTTCAGTAATTTACAAAGAAAGCTGTTGACAGGACGGCGGTCATCACCTTTGCCAACATGCAGGACGCTTACCGCGGTCGGCGCATAGCCGAGCGCAACAAGTTCCTGCCTGATGGCATCAGGTTCAGTAAAGGATGGAATTCCCGACAGAACGACCTTGATTTCTCGCTCTGACGGGAGGGCGAAAGTATGAAATGATATCTTACGCTCTGTCAGGAATGACTGGACAGAGCGGAAGTCCGGGATTGTAGCGGTCGTCAGCTTTAGCGAGGCGCCTTGGCACCTCGCCTCGACCTTGACCGAAGGAAGAGCTAGGGTTAGAGAACGCAGCAACTGAGAGTAATTCCTATTATCAGGAATTACAATCGGTGGAATGCGTGGGGAAGACACAGTTTGGGTTCCAGTTGAATACTCACGCTCGCGCTGAGTGCCGCTGTTACCGTGACTAGACGACTGATCTGCAGCTGAGGCGGGCGGCGGAGTTTGGGCCAGTTTTCGCTTGCGTTTGGCAGACTTGCCCTCCACAAGCGAGAACTGTCCGTCCCCCGACCCAACACTGCACATATCGACCGCACTTTGATCACTTTCACTATCACTTTCACTGTCGTGAGGAAGTGGAGTGGAACGGAAGCCAGTTGAGCATGTTTCCATTAAGGAAACAAGCGGCGCCGGCAGAGGATTCGGGGGCGGAATCGACGCCATTTCAGACAAGCCGAAATGAACGTCTACGCAGGTCTAGGATTGAGGGATCACCAGACACTGAAAACTATTCACAGGCACAATTGAACTCGACACAGACCGCACAGCACTCGGATACAAAAACACTCCCGCACTAGCTAAATAAAAACTGTTTTGCACTGTTGATGCGATGAATTCGATGTAGTGAATGATGCTGAAGATAATGGTGATGTTGATAATGTTGCAATAACAATATTTCCGCAGAAATTAAGAAAATTCTGCAGAGCAGAAACAGACACAGCCTACCCGGGCAAATGCTCTAGGTAGACTTCTAACTATTACTGGCATGTGGCATGGCATGTGGCACTGTAGTAGCGGGGCGTCTTTGCACCCGGTGCATGACTGCAGCATCTGGGACGAGCCCAATGGCTGCCTGTGGATAGACATAGTTCTGGTTCATTCGACAGGTAACCTAGAATAAAATAGGAATGGACAACCGCCAACCAGTTAACTGAGAAGGCGGGGGAGAAAGGTTTTTAATTTTTATTTATTTAAATTATCAGCAATCAGTGGGCACTGCCGCAAGGACGGGTTCAGGTGACAGATGTCGCCCTTTCCCAGTCCCGCGTGCAGACGCCGTGAGGCGTCGGTCGCTCCCCGCGAGGCAGAGAGCCTCCGTGCCAGTGATAGCGCGTAGCAGCAGCATTCAGCGCGGTCGGCATACTAGGAAGGGAGGAAGGAAACAGCTTTACAGGTAAATTCTGGGGCATGGGCAGATAGAGAATATACAAGTTAAGTGAGGTTTAAGTTTACTTAGACTTATGGCGGGTCATCGAGAATCGCCCGAGGGCGTTTGACCCGGACAGGGGGAGGTGGTTGCGTGGTGCTGATGGTTCTGAGGTAAGGGAAGGAAGAGGTCTCAGCTGCGGCAAAGAGAGTCGCAGCTAATGACCAGACAAAGGCTGAGAGAGCAGGAACTCGTAGACCTCCTCGAATTACACTGTTTCTAACAAACCAAGGAGATCCCGACAAGGAACGGAGGGTTCTGGATTGGAAACTTTCCAGCCTACGCCTGTTGGTGGCGGAGGCAAGTGACCACCATACAGGTGCCGCATAGGTCAATACAGACCGGAGAAACAACAGATAGAGGGTAACTTTCGTGCGCAGCGCCAGGGGGCTGCGGCACGCGAGGTATGGGTAAAGTTTGGCTCGGACGCCGCGAGCCTTGGCAAGGGTGTCCGTCACGTGGGCGTTGAAGCATAGGCGACGATCTAGCCGAACGCCTAGATACTTCACCGACTCTTTGTAGGCGATAGGCCTCCCTTCAAGGGAGAGGGGCTGGCATCGGGAGATGGACTTACGAGTGAAACAGATCGCCTCGGATTTCTCCGTGTTGATCGTCACCCGCCATTTCCGTAGCCAGTCCGGAAGCTGGTCCAACTGACGCTGCAACTGTGTACTCGCAAAACGCGGGGACACAGAGCTGTAATGATACATTGCATCGTCAGCGAACAAAGACAACGTGACTCCGGGCAAAACAGGCAGGTCGTTCGTGTACACGAGGTACAGAACGGGGCCGAGGACAGATCCCTGGGGTACGCCAGCGGCGACAGGACGAACTGCAGAGCAGGTTCCGTCGACGCTAACCCTGAAGGTTCGGTCGCTGAGATACGACCGGAGGAAAAACACTATGGACGATGGTAAGGGGGAGTTAGCAAGTTTGAAGAGAAGACCTTCGTGCCAGACTTTGTCGAAGGCCTTGCTCACGTCCAGCAGTGCGGCGGCCGTAGCCGCTCGCCTGTTGGTGGCGTCAGAGAGTTGCGTTACCACGCGGACTAGTTGAAGCGTGGTCGAGTGCTCTCTGCGAAACCCGAACTGTTCGTTGCGGATAAAATTATCCAACAACGGCGAGATGCGGGCCAGCAGGAGCCGCTCGAACACCTTCGAGATAACTGGCAAGAGAGATATTGGCCGATAGCTTTCAGGAAGCATGTGCGGCTTGCGGGGTTTAGGAATCATAACGATGTTGGCAGTTTTCCACAGGCGGGGAAAGTACTGTAGCCGGAGACAAGAGTTGAACAGCTCGAGAACGAGGTCAACGCCTGAGGCCGGGAGATATTGTAATGCAGCGGCCCCGATCCGGTCAGGACCGGGGGCGCGAACTAACTATTACTAACAAAGTAAAGGGTACATATAATCAAGCGTCATTGAGAAGGTACCATGAATAAAAACACAAGTCAAATCAAGCGTCATTGAGAAAGTACCATGAATAAAAATACAAGTCAACGTATATTTACCAACTTACCCGTACTTATAGAAGGAGAGAAGATATTATTAATAAATAAAAAATACGAGAAGAACACCTTCCACCAAAAGGCAAAAAGATATATATAAGATATAAATTTATTTCCAATAGCCAAGTCAACGTATATTTACCAACTTACCCGTACTTATAGAAGGAGAGAAGATATTATTAATAAATAAAAATACGAGAAGGACACCTTCCACCACAGGCAAAAAGATATATATAAAATATAAATTTATTTCCAATAGCCAAATCAACGTATATTTACCAACTTACCCGTACTTATAGAAGGAGAAAAAGGAAAGAAGGAAAGGACATAATTAATTAATTAAATTATTGAACAATCAAATAACAATTGATATTACTAAGCAGGAGAAATACTGTCATATAATTAATACTAAAAAGAGATGATAATTGAAAAAAAAAGGAATGAAAAAGGGAAACAGTGTGTTACATAAGGAGGTAACGATGAATTTATAAATATAGCTATTGACATTGAATGATTTTAAAAGATAATTTTACCTGCGGAGAACGATATATTAATATAATTGAGAAATAATCAGAAAAGTTTAAGAAAGGGAATTTATGTGTAGGAGCCTATGATCTTTGAATATTATATTTTTTTATTATTATTATTTGTTGCGAAAGTGCAATTATAAGTACGTCTTATATATTTTCTGGACAGAGATGTGTTGCCTCTGATTTCAGTAATTATAGTTAGGGAAGGGCGGAGAATGTATGCCACAGCGAGCCACTCTGACTTCGAACCCGCTTTAAAAGTTAGGGAATTGTTAGGGAGTTATATCAAAGATTAAATAATTAACATCAAGGTAAAGGAAAGGAAAAGGAGATACGATAAAGAATGAGACATGAATAATGAGATGGATTAATATATTAAAGGAGTAGTACAGGAATCTAATTATAAGATAAAAGGATGAAATATTAATGAAGCTAATAGAAGTTTAATATAGAAATGATAATTTCATCAAAACTGAAGAAATGTTTTTCCCAAATTATCAATTTTAACGGGGAGGCATATGTAACGTCACAGAACGTTCCATAAAGGAATTTATTTGCATAGTAATTTATCATAAGAGGAAAGTGAGATGAACAGTATCGAACCCAAGTAATGCGAAAAATTTTGTAATATTGTCCGATAGTTAATATCACTAACAACAACAAAAAACGACAGAGACTATGACTAAGACTCAAACCCCATATATATTATTTAAGTGAAGAACAGTGTAAAACTAATAAGATACTATAAGAGAGACAGATAATCTCTGAAATAACCAAAATGAGGTCATTACTTAGTAAGAAATGTAACTCTGAATAGGGTATAAAAAACTATTTATTGTGAATTAATGGACAAGATCCATTATTATACTTTGTAATAAAAATAAAATAAATGTATTAAATGATTTGAATACATTATTAAAAAGGATGTAAGTTAAAATAAAAAAATATATAAATGTTATGACAAAAAATCTATGTTTAGGAGCTGAGTCCAATCACTCAGATTTTATGTGAAAATTAATTATTATAGAATTAATATAAAAACTATATGTAAATGTCAACTAGACAAAGACGAACAAATTATTTTAAATAGAGAAAGTTGTAAATTGATTAGTAACCAATTAAAATAGC